>LZPO01117113.1:134230-160264 GCA_001675575.1 Neotoma lepida
AAGGAAGGAAGGAAGGAAGCAGATAGAGATTTACTCCCATGAGCATCATTTAAGCTAACATGCTTAGCCTTCACTGTGACAGGACTCTGCTGAGCAGAGTGCAGTTTCCTCCTTGCCCCTGCACTGGGAGCTACTTCACTGGCTGCATACAGAGAAGACCCAGGAACATAAGTCTGGGAAGATTGCTCCGTGTGCTCCCAGTCAGCTGGAATCCCTCTCCACCTCGTTCTGATCCACCTTGTTTGGACTAAACAGAACCTCACAGCCTCTCAGGCACCATATCCATGAGCCCAGGCTCATCTCCCTGCACCGTGTCCACCTCTTATGCTCTCACCACAGAGAAAAACCTCCCTGCCCGCCTCGTGAAATAGTGCAGGAGATGGCANACAGCCATGCAGCTCACCCTGACTGCAGCTTCCTGACACAGCANGTAAACTGTGACCTGGCCCTGGGTCCCAGGTCCTCGGGGGGCGAACAAGCCCTAGAGGAACTCATCTGCAGTCACTTTCTGGAAGTTAAAGAAGGAGGTGGCCTTTCCTTTTGCTGATTTCTCTTTCCACTTTGGCCTACTCTTTGCCAGAGTCCCGTTCTCCACCCTTGTTTGCTCAGAACAACCAGGCTGAGTAAGGAGCCCTGAGAGATGGGGAAGTACATGTTGCCACATGCATGTCTCAGCAAGTCCCATTTGCAGGGGTTAGTCACTTCTTTTGCTGTCATTAAAGTGTCCTTTAAAGCACAGAAGTACACATTTATTTCTTGTGTGAAGAAATCCTCAGCTATCTTATATGTCAGATCTTTTGGCCTTGGTGGGGTTATTTGCACACACACAAAAAAAACAAGTAAAACTTTTATCGCCCACACTGTTAGAAGTCACCATCGCGTGTTTTCTACTTATGTCCTTTGCATGAACTATCTGCTGTCCATAGTTACAACAGTTAATTAATTTTTCTTTAAGATTGTCTTTCGTCATAGCCCAGGCAAGCCTTGAACTTTCGACTCTCCTTCCTCTACCTCCTGAGCGCTAGGATTACAAGCGTATGCCATCATACCCAGCTGTTTAATTGCTTTTTAAAATGGTCAGATATGCATTGCTGACACATTATTTAGCAATAATAACAACAACAATAATAAAAGGTCAAAGAAATAAAGAAACTAAACTTGCCACAGAAACTGATCCTTTCCGTTCAAAAACCTTTAAAAACCTGTACCATTTGTCTAGCAGATGTTTTCCCAGCTGCTGGGAACTGATCAGACCATTAACATGTCCAAACTAAATGATGAAACAGAGAGTGTGTATAAGGAATCGGGTAATAATGAAGGTGGATGTGGTCTCTGGAGGAGATCTTCCGGAAGGCTTATGTTACAGCTAGACTCCATCATTGGAAATAAGTGGGTGCAGGGTTTTCCAAGGGAGAAAACAGCCTCCTGCTTCACAGCGCCTAGTGTGTGCAGAGGTCACTCAGGTTTGCTAGCCTGTGCATGCCCTGGTTAGCGGCTGAACACCAGGACTAAGTCTTGGCTTTCCTGCTTAAAATCCATGTAAACTTGAGCAAAATGCCTGGCTTTGTTTTTATTATCTGAAAGGGAAGGGTTAGGCAAAGGAGCTTTTGTAATATTAATGACGCAGCTCATAAAATGCCTGGCATTACATACTTCCCAATGAGGGAAACTTTTAATAGCAGTTCTTAATGGACATGAGGATTTGCAGCTGGCAAGGGCCAGGAAAAGCTGTGCAAGCCTGCTCAGAAACCCCAGGATGTTTCAGTCCATGGATATGAAGGCAGAGCTACACCTGGACACCATGTAGGGGATAGGTGGATAGGAAGATCNGTGAGACCAGAGGAAGTGGGGGCGGAGGATGGACGGTGCTTTAAATATTTCACAAAAAATGGAGAAGACCAAGGCCAGGCAGTAGTGGTGGCAGAGACATTAATGGAATGGACCTGACAATTAATGAAATATTAATATGATATATAATATTAATCATAAAAATATTTTTTCAGATCAGATCTGAGATATATTGAAGAGGTCAGTTTCCCATGGAATGGTGACTAATTAAATGCATGAGCGATTGGCCAGGGTCTGGGACCACACCCAGGGCTTGGCTTGATGCNGTAGCTAGAAACCCAGGTCATGTGAGAAAGGCAACTGTGGTTGGGTGGGAGTGTTTGTTTGTGAGTGTGAAGATCAACAGTGGGCTCAGTGTTAGGCCCAGTGGCTTTAAAGTGCCGAAGACTCCGAGGAGGGAGGAATGAAAAGGGAGTGAGTATAAACGGGCAGAAGTCCAAGGGGAAATCCTCACCTCTTCATGTATTTACTACATTTACTTATTGTTTCGCTGAGGGAAATATGGTTTTCACTATTTCTAACCATCTGTCTTTTTGCTGGGGGTGGGAGGCAGAGTCAGCTTCAGCTGGGTTTCAGGAAGAAGGGAATGAGACTTAGAAACCTGAGCATATTGTAATCAGAAAGAGGGGGCCAGAGACAGGAAGGAAGAGCTTAAAGTTTCAGCCANTAAGAAGACTAATATTATGAAATTTGCAGGCAAATGAATGAAACTGGAAAACACTATATTAAGTGAGGTGACCAAGGCTTGTGAAAACAAGTGCTGCATGTTCTCTCATATGTAGATAGTNTTTACATATGTGTAATCTTATCGTGGGTAGAGGTCAGGAAGCCAGAAAGGGACCATGAGAAAGAAAATAAGGTCAAGAGAGCAATGGAACAGATGTAATATGAAAATGGAAAGGAGAATACTGGGAGTGGGAGGGTACAAGCAGGGACAGGACAATGAGATGAGAAGGAACTAGTGAAGAGATCCTTCAAAGCTAAGCGTAAGGAAACCTCTAACTTTGAATGCTGATTTAAATAAAGTTAGGGTCAGCAAGATGGCTCCGCAGGAAAAGGTGATTGTGGCCAAGCCTGATGACTGGAGAACTAGATCCACAGGACCCAAATGACAGAAGGAAAGAACTGACTCGCACAAGTTGTCATCTGACCTCCACATGCTATAGGACACATGCATGCATGCACACACATACACAAATATAAATGAAATAATTTTACAAAATTTNAAGGATGCAAGAGTAAAGGTGTAGTTGGAGGTGCAGATTAGAGCAGGAGCCCCCAGCTGGGTCTCTGGGAAGTCTTGGTGGAGAAATGGATCCTGCCAAGCATGCAATCCCCAGCGAATAGGACAGTAGCATGGGAGTCGGTCTTCCTCAGTCTCATCTCAGACAGGGAGCAAGTGAGTTGAGCCATTCAGTGAACATCTGGTTGACCTCTCCCATCATCAAGCTGGGCTGTGGTGACCCCTCACAGCTCCTCTTTTTAGGATAATTGCTTGACTTGCAATTGATGGCTCTCAACAGCAATCATATAATCTGCCAGTATAGGTGTAGAGGTGTGGAGTGGGCAAACCAAAGTCTTACTCCCCCACCCCACCCCTTGCTCTTGCTCCAGGATCCCCAAGGACAATGTCTGGCAATGCAGACATTGCCTCAGGAGTGGATAAGCCCATCTCTTCTCTGTCGGTTACACAACAGCTCTGCAACTGTGGGGTTATTACATGTGGAACACTGTATTTCTTACACATGATTATGATGCCATTGATATCCATATGTGAGGCACCTACATTGTTTTTAAAGAGAGAAAGTCAGCTTCTTGCTATCCCACAGCCTTTTGATAATTTACCTATCGTCTTAGTTAGGGTTCCTATTGCTGCGATAAAACACCATGGACAGAAGCGACTTAAGGAGGAAGGGTTTATTTCAGCTTACAAGTTGTAGTCTCTCATCCAGGGAAGTCAGGGGAAGAACCCGAACAGAGCAGGAGCCTGGATGCAGGAGCTGATGCAGAGGTCATGAAGGGATACAGCTTACTGGCTTGCTTCCCAAGTCTTGTTCAGTCTACTTTCTTGTAGAACCCAGAACCACCTGCCCAGGGGTGGCACCACCCACAGTGAGCTGGGTCCTCCCACATTACCCACTAACTAAGAAAANGTACCACAGGTTTGCCTATAGACCAACCATGTGGGGACATTTTCTCAGCTGAGGTTCCCTCTTACCAAATGACTCTAGCTCTAGCTTGTGTCAAGTTGATATAAAACTAGCCAGCACATCTATTTATACACTTACCTTTTTATATTGACTTTCTTGTTCATGTTATTTATCCACACAATTCGAAAAATTTTTCNGGAGTAGAAACTCAATACTATCCAACTTCCTGTCCTTCGTGCTAGGCTACTCATTCACAGTAGGTGGAGACGTTATTTATTATTCAATGAATGAATGGTTTAAAGGGGAGAGGGCAATACCAGTACACATAAATTCCATGTAATTGTGTACCAACAAGCATGCATTTTAGTAAAGCGTCAGAAGACCACTTGGAGATAATTCATTAAAAATTCAATATGCTATTGATTTTTCCCAATAAAGTTGTGTTCATCTCTAGAGCAGTGTGTGTTCTTATAGGGTTATAATTCAAGCTACCATGAGGGTTGAGGCAGGAAAATCCAAAGCCCAAGGCCTAGCTAGGTTGCAGAATAAGTTCAAGACCTGGATAACTTAGTGAGACCCTGTCTCAAGATATAATGTAAAAGGAGGGTTGGAGGCATAGTTAGTCTACTGTCCATGGGTTCAATTCCTAGCACCTCTTAAAAGAAGGCGCATTCATTGGATAAGAAGTCTGTGTGTGGTTCTGTCAGAGTGAAGTTCAAAAAAAGGCAAAGAAATCTGCAGTAACAAAAATCAGAGCAGAGCTACCTCTGTCAACTCTATCTTGAAGCAAGTTTAGGCCTGTAAAAGAATTGTTAAAAACTATATCCCGGTGGTGGTTTGAAAGAAAATGGCCCCCAAAGGGAGTGGCTCTTAGGAGGTTTGGCCTTGTTAGAGGAAGTGTGTCACTGTGGGACTAGGCTTTGAGGTCTCCTATGATCAAGCCATGCCCAGTGTTAGAGACCATTTCCTGTTCCCTGCAAGTTATCTGCCTGTATGCCGCAGTNTGCTATGTAATACGAATCATAAAAGGTCTTATAAAATAAAAAATACNGAGCCAGAAATTGGGGTTAAATCTGAGAGATCAGAAGAATAGGACAAGCCACAAGCTAACCTCACCTCACTGACCTTCAGTCTCCAAAGAGACCTACTTCCTGTATACCCACGCCTATATGCCTTTCTGTTCTGCTAACTCATTTCCTCTCTCTGCCTAGCCACATCACTTCCTCTTCCTGCCCAACTCTATCACTTCCTGTCTGTCTGTACAAACCTCCAGACCTTTATGGTTAACTAGTGTTTGAATTTAAGGTGTGTGCCACCACACCTGGCTCTGTTCCCAATGTGGCCTTGAACTCACAGAGATCCAGATAGATTCCTACCTCCCAAGTGATAGGATTAAAGGTGTGTGCTACCATTGCCTGACTTCTATGCTTAATATAGTGGCTGGCTTTTTCCTCTGATCCTCAGATAAACTTTATTGGCNGACACAGATAAAATATCACCACAATCCTACCATGATAAGAATGGACTAAGCCTCTGAACTGTAAGCCAGGCCCAATTAAATGTTTTCCTTTATAAGAGTTGCCNTGGCCATGTTGTCTCTTCACAGCAATGGAAACCTTAACTAAGACAATCCCCAAATATTAACATCTTACAAAAGTATAATTGCATTGTAAAATTCAATATACTTTACATAGGCTAAATGCTGTTAACTACATTATGCATTGTATGTGAATTCCACCCATTCATGAATGTCTTTTTTCCATCCCAGGATCAAGTCCCAGGATCCCACATTACATTTAGATGTCATATATCCTTAATCTTTTTCAATCTGTGACAGTTCCCTAACGTTTTCTTATCTTTTGTGACCCTAACCCTTTGCATGTGTATATGTACACGTGCACGTGCGTGCGTGCCTGTGTGTGCGCGCAAACACGCTCACAGGCATACACCATTACACACATGAGGAAGACAACTTGTGGGAGTCAGTTTTCTATACCATGTGGGTTGTGGGGACTGAACTCATGATGTCAGCCTGAGTGGTAAGTGCCTTTACTCCCTGAGCCATCTCACTGTCCTTCATGACCTTCACTGTTTGGAAGGGTAGTGGTCAGAGGTTTTATAGACTGTCCCTGTTTAGGTCTCCTCTGATGTTTAATGTGATTTTTAGATTGGGGTTAGACATTTGGGGGATAAACAGCATGGGAGTGTTGCTGTGTCCTTCTTTGTACCCTGTATCAGTGGTCTCCCTCAGGATGGCGGCATCTGCTGGATTTCTTCATCATTAATCAAATATTTAAAGTGTAATACTTTGATGCTATGTTTATATACTGATTATTTTCAAACTTGTACCGATTTTGGCTTTGGTTGATATGTTCTACCTGTAACAGCTATCACTGTAGTACTTGCCTAAAGCTTTTCCTTCTCTCTTTTTTTTTTTCTTTTTCTTTTTTAAAAAACTTTAATGTTTTGGTTTTTTTGAGACATATTATCAAGTAGCTCTGGTTTTTTTGAGACATATTATCAAGTAGCTCTGGCTGTTCTGGAACTCACTCTGTAGACTAGATTAGCCTCGAACTCAGAGATCCACTTGCCTCTGCCTCCCAAGCACTGTGATTAAAGGCATGCACCACCACTGCCCAATTTCTTTTAAATTTTTAAATAATTTAATAATGAAAATTTATTTAGCTGAAGAAGGCATTGTGATTTCAGCATGTAATCAATATAAAAGTAACTATTAAACAGACATTTTCTGTTATTTTCCTTGTAGTAATCCATTTTTAAAACTGGGGAATATTTGGATATTGACTCTTACAACATAGCTCCATTCAGTCTGGCCACATTTCAAGTGCTCAATGATTACATGAACTCTTGGACACTGTACAGGATGGTGAAGAAGGCATAGTGAGTGCCCAGGGTCATTTCTCTTCTCACACTGCGGGCATCTAAATCAGTGCCTATGAAAGGATTGCTTTTGTTTTACTTCCTACTTTAGCCATTCTGTGTCACTGTGACAGAACACTTGACACAAGCAATTCAAGAATGATTTATTTTGTTCACAGTCACTGGCAAAGGTTCTAGTTCATCATGGTAGGAAGGGTGTAGCTAGGCAGGAGAGCTCACATCAAGGCAGCCAGGAAGGAGAGAGAGAGAGACAGAGAGAGAGAGAGAGGAGAGAGAGAGAGAGAGAGAGAGAGAGAGAGAGAGAGAGAGAGAGAGAGAGAGAATGCCTGTGCTTGCTTCCTGTTTTATCTTATCTGGGATCCCAACCTATAAGATGGTGCTGTCTTCATTCAGGGAGGCTCTTCTCCCTTAGTTAATTCTCTCTAGAAATGGCCTCACAGATTGTATTGGTTATCTTTCTGATTGTTGTGAACAAATACAGGTGGTGGCNCACGCCTTTAATCCCAGCACTCGGGAGGCAGAGGCAGGCGGATCTCTGTGAGTTCGAGGCCAGCCTGGGCTACCGAGTGAGTTCCAGGAAAGGCACAACAAAGCTACACAGAGAAACCCTGTCTCTAAAAAAAAAAGTGTAGCTTAAGGAAGGAAGGGAGGGAGGGAGGAAGAAGGGAGGGAGGGAAGGAGGAAGGGAGGAAGGGAAGGAGGAAGGGAGGAAGGGAAGAAGGGCAGATGAATTCATCTTGAGGGTACCGTGCACCATGGCATGGTGGTAGGGGTGAAAGATGGGTGGTCACAGGTGTCTGGAATCAGGAAGCAGAGAGTCATGGCTGACAGTGCTGTATTCACTTGTTTTTTTTTTTTTTTTCATCCAGTCTAGGACCCTGGAACAGTGGGGTGGTTCTGCTTATGTCATGGTGGATCTTCCTACCTCAGTTAAATGTCTTTAGAAATGGCCTCACAGACACACTGGGAGGTTTTTCTTCTAGGTGATTCCAAGCTCCATCAAGTTGGTCAGCATTAACTATCACAAGGCCATCATCCCTTGCCTACCTGACACCCAAACATATCACTTGCAAGTTACAACATTCCAGTCCTGGTCCTCAATGGCGCTTGGCCACTTCACAATGCCAAATGCATTTTGTCCTTCTGTAAGAGCCTCCAGAATCTTAGCTATTTTTAAGACTTCTGAACACATCGTGAGGAATAGTCACCAGAGGACCCCTTTTGGGTTACCAATTTTTCTGTGTCAGCCAGTTTTTCATTGCTGTGACAGGCAACCAACCTATCATCTTAAAAGTGGGAATTATAGTAATATTTGCTCAAGGACTCAGAGGCTTCAGTCCCTTTGGGGAGTAAGGAGCAGTGGAGCCCATAGGCAGAGAGCATGCCTATAGTCTTTTCTTTCTGTTTTAAAAATTAACATTTAAAGTCAGCATACAAAGTAACAGGTCTTCATACATGGATGTCACTGGACTGTTCTCATCCATCCTCCTCCCCATCCTGCACTCTTTGTTATCTGTTTAAAATTAGAATGTTTCAGTAAGAACAAATTGTCCCCTTCTTTTAAAATTTAATTGAATATAAAGTTTAATTAAGGAGGCATGGTAACTTGTTTTAGTTTAAGAGTGATAATCAGTTCTATAACTTTGTACTCTTCTAAGACTTATCCCACAGCAGTCCCTTCTGGGTGGCTTTGGTTTTTTTTTTTGTTTGTTTGGTTGGTTGGTTGGTTGGTTGATTGGTTGGTTTTTGTTTGGTTTGGTTTGCTTTGCTTTGGGTTTTTTGTTTGTTTGTTTTTGAGAAACCCCATCTTTTTGAAAGCACCTTTAAATTTTTTTGGCATCATAAAATGCTTCAAGCTCTTTTTTATTTTTTCCTACCAGGCACTAGAATCAATTAGTAATCCAAGCAGCCTTTTGTTTGATATTGAAAAACGGTCATTAAGAAAGCAAGAACTGCTGCTAAGTTTGGAGGGAGCTGTCTTAATTGGGTGTCTACTGCTGCAATAAAACACCATCACTAAAAGCATCTTGGGGTGGGGCATGTTTATTTCTACTTACAATTCCACACCACAGTCCATCACCAAAGGAAATCAAAGCAGGAACCTGGATGCAGGAATTGGTGCAGAGGCCATGGAAAAATGCTACTTACTAACTTGCTCCTACTTAAAAAAAAAAAAAGTTAAACGCTTTCTTACTCCAAAAGGGAAAAATCAGGGTGCAGTCATAATAAATCNAGGCAAAACAAAATTTCAATGNCATAAAAATCTCNACATCTGGGACTTACCNATGATCCTCTCGGTTCTGAAGGGCCTTGGCAGCAGTCCTTGTCCAGCTCTGCCATCCGAAGCACACAGCTCATCTTCGTGGCTACACTGTACAGCTGCTGCTGTCCTTGGTGATTGTCCCATGGCACGGGCATCTACAAACTTTGGGATGTCCACGGCAACAGGACTGCACCTTCACCAATAGCCTCGCAATGGGCTCTCCTCAGAAACTCTGACCCTGTCTCACAATTCCTTTAATACTAGGGCTTCCGTGGCAGCTGAGGCTGCACCTTTACCCATGGCTTCTCCTAGCCTTTCTTCAGGCACTCCATCCCTGTCACACAGTGTCAAGCCTCAGCTGCTCTCTATGACCCCTTTGTGTCTTCAAAACGGGTACTACCTGGGAAACTCTCACATGTTACCATGTTCAGCTGCNGGTACAAAGTACAGCCTTAGAAGCCTCTGGACCACAGCTTCTGTGCTGACCCCAAAGGAACACTACCCAGATAATTTGGCCTCAATGGATGCTGGCCTCTTCTTTATCATAGCTGATTTTTCAGCCCCAACTGACCAGAATCACATATTCTTCATATAAATATCACACAAATGGCCACAGTTATGAGATCTTGGGTATTTTAGAGAAACCTACTTTTCTTTTCATATTTNTTTACTTTTTTGAGACAGGGTCTTGCTGTGTAGCCCTGGCTGTCCTGGAACTCACTATGTAGACCAGGCTGTCCTCGAACTCACAGAGATCCTCCTGCCTCTGCCTTCTGAGTGCTGGAATTCCAGCTCACCCAGCTTTAGTTACTTTTCTATTGCTGTGATAAGACAACCATGACCAAGGCAGCTTATGAAAGAAAATGTTTATTTGGGACTTACTGTTGGGGAATATTATTTTAAGGTGTAATACTTTTGTTTATGTTGCATTTGTTTAACTCTCTGAAGCTGTGTTACTGTGCCTGTCTAAAACACCTGACATCTAATAAAGACCTGAATGGCCAATAGCAAGNCAGGAGAAAGGATAGGCGGGGCTGGCAGGCAGAAAGAATATATAGAAGGAGAAATCTGNGAAGAAGGATAAAAAAGGAGTAGCCAGAGAAGGAGGAGGACATCAGGGGCCAGCCACCCAATACACAACCAACAACAGAGTAAGATTTACAGAAGTAAGAGAACAGGAAAAGCCCAGAGGCAANAGGTAGATGGGACAAGCTAAGTTAAGGAAAGCGGGCAAGAAACTAAGCCAAGCTAAGGCCGGGCATTCATAATTAAGAATAAGCCTCTGGGTGTGATTTATATGGGAGCTGGGTGGCAGGGCCCCACAAAAAAGCAGAAACAAATAAAACAGCTTACAGTTTCAGAAGGTTGGAGCCCACGACCATCACTGTAGGGGAGCATGGCAGCAGGCAGGCATGGTGCTNGAGATGTAGTTAAGAGCTCACATCTCATCCACAAGTGTGAGGAAAAGAGAGCTAACTGATGATGGTNTGGCCTTTTGAAATCTCACAGCCCAACCTCATTGACACACCTCCTCCAACCAGACCATACCCCTAATCCTTCCCAAACAGTTCCACTAACTGGGGATGAAATATTTTGAAATATTTAAATATAAGAACTGTGAGGCCATTCTCAGTCAAACCACCAGTGTGTGTGTGTGTGTGTGTGTGTGTGTGTGTGTGAAAGAAAACCATAAAATGCACTGCCATATGCCATAACCATTTTTAAGTGTATAGTTCAATAATGTTAAGGACATCAACATTTCTGTGAAACAGATTATAAATGCTTTTTCCTCTCTTATGTCCACCTTCCTCCCTCTCCGCTCCACTCTCCTTTNTCCTTTCTTCTTCCTTGTAGAAAGTCAGGATTTCACTATGTAGCCCAGGTTGGCTTTGAGTTTGCAATGATTCTCTTGTCTCTGCTTCCCTCAAGAGCTTTTCAAAAAGNTTGAAGGGCAATGGCTGGAGAGTTCAGAGGTTAAGAGTACATACTGCTCTCACAGAGGACCTGGCTTCAATTCCCAGCACCTACACAGTGTCTCCCAACTGTCTGTAACTCCAGTCCCAGGGAATCCAATGCCCTCCTCTGAGCTTCATGGACACCAGGCATGCACATAGTACANAGACATATATGCAAGCAAAATGTTCNCACACTTAAAATAAATAAACATTTCAAAATCACTTTTAAACTTTTCTGTTTTGAAATTTTATGTTGTTTTTAATTATGTGTTTGAATGGTAGTATGTGCATAGGAGTGTAGGTATTTATTCTTAGAGGCCAGAAGAGTGTGTTGGAGTTACGGTTCTGAAACCCCTGATATGAGTTCTGGGAACCAAATTTGGGTCCTCTACAGAAGTAGTATGTGCTCTTAAATGCAAAACCACTTCTCCACTACTACACCACTCCCTTTCTTACAGCTTATTCTTTTTAATTTTTTTAATCTTTAAAAAAGTGGTGTGTGTGTGTGTGTGTGTGTGTGTGTGTGTGTGTGTGTGTGTTTGCAGATGCCTGTGGAGACCAGAAGAGGGCATCAAATCCCCTCAGATCCGGAATTACAGGTGATTGTGAGCAGCCTAATATGAAGGAAAGTAACTGAACTCAGGTTCTCTGCAAGAGCTCTTAACTACTGAACCATCTCTCTGGCCCCCATTGAGAGCATATTGATCTTCAAAGCTGCGATTCCTTCCACCCTGCAGTCCTAGTAACCACTGTTTTACCTTCTGTAAATCTGAGAACTTTAAATACTTTGGATAAATGCAGTCATACAGCTTTAGCTTTCTTTTCCTCTTCAATTATGGACTGATACAGCAATGGGGCCCACAGTAGACACCAGCAATGGGGCCCCCATCAAATACCAACCCTACAGTGTGGGCTTCCCAGGATCCAAAATCATATGCCAACAAACCTCTGTTCACCATAAAATCTTAAAAAGGGAATCACACATGACTTTTTTTTGCTTCTGGCTTATTTCAATTANCATATGCAGTGTCCTCCAAGTCCCTCAGGCTAGTATATGCCAGAACACCCTTCATTTACAAGGCAGAACAGCATTCNAGTGTATAAACACANCCTATTTCTTTATTCATCCACTTGTCAATAGACGTTTGGGTTGCTCCTCCCTCTTGCCTGCTGTGACCAGTGCTACTGGGAACATGCGAGTTCATGTGTTTTTGAGANCCTGATTTCAATACATGCCCAGGGATAACTGTTTTCCAGAATTGGTGACTGCTCATTTTCCCTTATTTTCCAGAGTTTACCAACAACCAAGTACTGGGAGCTTTGTCCCTTTTTGTGCCTCTCTGGCAGGGTGACACCCTGTGTCTTTCACACACAGCTTTTGCTTTTCAAATGTCACCTATTTGCTATGATTGTGTGTTTCATTAGGGGTTCTTCATTATTCTCTGTTCTTTCTTGCCTGATCTCATGCATGCACAAGTCCATTGCCTGGATACTTTTTCCTCATGATAAGTTTCTTGTCATCAGCCAGAGCCAGCCTGGCTGGCACGCCTCTGGGAGCCGGCTCCCACATCCCCGCTAGAATGCTGTCTCCACCCACTTCCACTCTGTAGCCATTCCTGTACTGTAGCAACAAGCACAGTCCATTCTATCACTCACTTAATGGTGTATTGAAAAAGAACAAAATGTCACTTCAAATTGGTTCCAGACACCATTAGGGAGAGAATTGTTTTCATGTCCTCTTTTATGAGCCTTTTTTTCAGACTCTAAAAGTAGGGTGAGTCCACAACATCAGAGGTGTTGGGGATAGATACATTTTTTTTTTAACTTGCCAATGGACTGTGTGTTCCATGACAGCAGNGACTATGGCTTTTCTCCCGTGGTACACAGTGGGTATGCAGTAGGCTTTCAGCACTATTGGGAAAGAACTTTCCCTCAATGAGCTAATACAGCTCTGTCATTCTGATCTGATAGTGATGGGTGCCAGACAGAACATTATTTTGTTATTGTTATTGTTATTATTATTATTATATTTATTATCATCAGATTGGGGAACGTTTCTTTATAAAAGACTTCTAAGACCTATGTGGAAACTAACCCCATGTTAACTAGTGATAGACCCTTACTTAAGAGCGAATATATCATCCCTGCTGTAGAAACACCGGTCTGAAGCAGAGGAGGGAGGGAGCAGCCATGGTTTGTGCTTGTGTTCTCTGGGCAGGGACGGAGCTGACTGGGATGGAAGGCTTCCAAGGCTTTGGGAAACAGCCACTAGTGGTAGTGTTTCAGATTGAAAATCTATTACTTAGAGGAAGTGACTGTTAGAAGTTGATCATTTCTTTCTTTCCTGCGAATGAGAAAGAGAGAGAGAGACAGACAGACAGACAGACAGACAGACAGGGAGAGAGAGAGAGAGAGAGAGAGTGAGCTGTCAGTCAAATACCCTTGGCAACACACTAAAATAAACCTTCTGGAAAGAGAACTAATGGTACTTGCTAGGAGATTATCCTCTAACGATCTATCATCTGTCAATTTATGTATCAGCTATCTATCGTCCATTTATCAGTCTATCATCCATTTATCTAACCTGTCTGGTATTTATCTAAACTTAGCTGGATATGCCTGGCCAGTCTAAGGAGATGTGAATTATATGTGTCTGAGGCACATATGGAAAATGTCACATAAACTATACAACTGTGTGACTACAAAGTTGACAAGCTTTCCAAGTTGCTATTTTGGCATCCCCTCACTAGAACACAGCATAATATCACAAGAAAGGACCCAGGAAGCATCTTTGAGGGTCCATGATTCACAGAACCTTCATTGTGACCTGTATCCTTACAATTCCCACAAGTACTTGTCATTGAGTGCTAAGGCTTAGCATCTCACTCCTTCTGGGCAATGTACATTGGATATGTGATCCCCAGTGCAATAGTGAAATAGAGATACTGAAAAGTGGTGAGGTTAGGTCCTGAGGGCTTTGCTTTCCTGAGTAAATTAGTGTAACAGTTGCAGGAGTGACCTAGTCATCCCCAGAATGGATTTATTATAGGAGAGAGCTTGGGGAGCCCTCTCTTTCTTGCCCTCTTCTGCCCTGCCCCTCCAGCCATGGATAGCAGGGCAAGAAGGCCCTCAATAGGTGTTTGACACTCAGACCCAGACTTCCCAGCTTTTAGAATTGTGAGACAACAAATTCCCATTCGTTATAGACGGCCCATCTCAGCCATTGTTTCAGAAATTGAAAATGGACTAAGACACTGTTCAGATATCCAACCCTGTGAGTCAGATCTGGTTGACAAGTCTGACTTCACTTTAGCATCAAATGACTGGAGGNAATCTACATTTTCATTTCAGGCTTGGAAATGCAGATCTAAGAGTCTCCATGTGCTTGCTTCTTGTGTACGTGATGCGTGACAATAAAGCATGCAGTCGCTGCTAGTTAGCTTGTCCCTCTCACTCCTCAGAACCCAGAACCAGCCTCTGCCACAGAACGGAATGCAAGAAAAAGGTGGTTGCCACAGGGCAGTGGCATTTGGAGCAGAATTAAGATCCATATTAACATGTTCCTACTAGATTTATTCTTAAAAACTAAATTGGAAATGTTCCAGTGTCTGTCAGTGGGTAAATTTTAAGTGCTTCATGCAATGGAATACCACTCAGCAACAAAAACAAATGAATATTGAAAAGAGAGATGAATGGCTGAGAGATACAAGCCACTGAGCCTCCAAGACTAGAAAGATGGGTCAGGACATCTCCGGGCCCCTAGGGGAGTGGGTGTACAATGTTGCTGCCTTGTGAGCCTCTCTCTCTGCATCCACTCGGTTTGTTCAGTCAGCATTGTTAAAGCCCTTGCACACAGCTAATGAAGCTTTAGATCCTGGCAACAGAGCAGTGGAAAAACAGCATGGTGGCCTTTGCCGTCTTCTGCAATCCATTCTCCCAGACACTTTCTGTGGTACCCCCTCCATCTCCATCAGGCTCCTGTGATTGCTTCCAATCTAGCCTGGTAAGCTGAAGATCACCTTGCCCACAGGAAATGAGCAGACAGACCCCAGGAAACAACAGGGTTCAACACTACTCTGTTTCCCTAAAGTCATCCCCCTCCAGTTGCATCCTGTCCTCCAGCCACCAGGATCACTTATTTTTCTGCTCAGCTATTAGTCCGGTCTTTTCTTGTTTGTAATCCGGTCCCCTCCCAGACAGCTGCTCTTCCTCTCTCCCAAATCTTAGCAAGAACAAACCACTTTACCTTTGCACCACAGTTTTTAAGTTAAAGCACACTTTATCTATATGACCAGATCACATTTCATGTCTCAACAGCCCTGGAAAAGCAAACAATGCAGAATCTGGTGTGCTGTCTCGTCATGTGAGTGGCTTGTCTGAGGTCACAGGCAGCGGTCCCCCCAGACTGTGTGAATATACAAACGCCTACAATAGGAACATGAGCCGCCCACATGTGTATCTCTCTGAGTTATGTTCCTAAAAGCCATCTGATGAAGAACCAAGTTTCCTATAAGAAAATGGAATCTTTGAGAATGCTGTTGCTCCCTGGGGACCAGTGTCCACTGAATTGAATTAGAATCAATGAGTTTTGGAAAAGCAACACTGTATCAACTAGAAGCTTGCAGAGTTATTTGATTTACCACTTCAGATGGTAGCTAATGGAATTTTACAGCAAGAAGGAAACTCTGAGACTGTCTAATTCAGTTCATTTGTTTTGCAGCTGAGGACCCAGGGACCCAGGGAGGTGAAGTGCATCCTGCAAGGCCATGGATATTGCTTAGTCTGGGTAGGAACCGAGAGCAGAGGGAAGCCGCTGGTCTCCTGCCTGCCTCCCCCTCTACCATTCCACTCACTTTATGAAAGTCCTAATTTGCCACACACTGTTCAAAGAACCCCAGGGCGGTTTTTCTTCCGCTGATTTTCAACTCCTACTTCTCTTTTCAAAACTGGGGAAATAAATTACATAAAAAGATTAAAGCAAAAATATTTGGTGAGCTTTTGTAAGTGTGTCTACCCAAGGAATCATCACCTATATCGAGACAGAGCATTTATATTATTCTAGAAAGTTCTCTGTGACTCCATTCTAGTCACCCCACCCCTGTCAGTTTCCCATCACTGAAGATCAGTTCTTCCCACTGTAGTAATTCACAAAAAAGGAAGCATGCAGTATGCAGGCTCTTTAGTTCTTCTTTCATTCAACACAATGATTATGAGAATTATCTATCTTGTATCTCTCAGCCATTCCTCTCTCTTCAAAATTCTTTTGTTTATATATTGCTGAGTGGTATTCCACTGCATGAAATGAATCTACTCAATTGACAGACATGTGGATCGTTTTCAATTTAGTTTTTAAGACTAAAGCTGGCAGGCAACGGTCAACTGATACCATCTTTTCTGTCATCGAGTTACCATGCCAAGCAGAGATGGTCAGAGTATGCCGTCAGTTATTCTTTGTAAGGCAGCTGTGGCACTTAAATGTTGGACGGTTTGAGTAAGAACAATAGAAATATTTTAAGAAAGCAGAAATGGGATTTGGGGTGAAATACAGGCGTTAAGTCACAGAGCTAGGTGTAAATTCCGGCTTACAAGTGACTGACAGGTTTTAGTTTCTTGTCCATAGAAATGAAGACAGCAATAACTGTCCACATTCCTTGCTGGTATTCCAACAACTCATCACATATGGTAGCTTAGAGTGAATAAGCATTATTTTAGAGTTCTGGAAGCCAATGGACTAAGTTAAAGATGCTGCATTCCCTTGCATTTCCTTGTGTTCTCCAACTTGGAGAGGCTACNAGCATTCCTTGGCTAGAGCCCTCCTTCCTCCTCCTTCAGAGGCAGTCACTTCTTTCTCCCATCATGTCTTACAGACTGTATCTTTGCTGCATGCCCTTCTCTGGCCATGACTGCTCTGCCTCCTGCTTTTACTTCTAAGATCCTTGTGATGGCATTGGGCCTAGCCGCCAAATCCAGGAACGCCTCCTATCCCACGGTCCTTAACTTAATTGTAGAAATGTGGAGCATACAACTCCGTTTTCCCATTTAAGGTAACATGTGGTGGCGTCTGAGGGTTAGGATGTAGACACCTTTGGGGGAACATGCCTAGTATCCTGTGAAGCACTGCTGCTTCATAAGGCTGTTGTGAGGAAAGCACAGACATGGGCACTGAGCTACTCATNGAGAATGTGCCGGAGATGCAGGTGGGTGTTGTCACATGAACAAGGCACAGCACTTAAAGCACTCCAAACCCAGCAATTGCCGTCCCTTCCTTTCTTCCCTTGGGAGAGTCTGGGGACAATGGCGTCTTAGATCTTATTGTTTGTCACTTTGCTGTAGTTTAATGTATAGATCCTTGGTGATTAAAGGAGCTGTGTACCAAGATCATTTGCTGGGTTTTTCTATGCACACCACTGAAGAGCCCTGGCCAGAAGAAAGAGGACCAAATGGACAGCTCAGAAGTGTTGTAGAAGAGGTGGAGAGAGGCATCGTGCTCTTTTGCTTGGAGTTGGTAAGGCCCATTAAGTGCACTTGTGACTTAACAAGTCTGAGTCTTGGGCATACAACTGCCACAGTGACAGCAACCAAACCAATTCTTCTGGCTGAAGCTCCACCCTGCAGAAGTATAGGACTCCTGACTCTCTCCTTGACACTACAAGAGCCTTCTTGTTCCAGCGGCATCTGAGGGCAACCTACAAGCTGTACTGGCTGGAGACTCCACGTTTCTAACTGCTACCCAGAAAAACCACACATACACACACACCTGATTGGCTCATCCACAGTCCCTTCCTTCCTCCTTTGTTACTGTGCCAGCAGCCTCAGAGAAACCTGTGACACTGGGGCAAGCCCTCCACTGTCACACAGGAGGTTGCTTAACTTTTTCCAGGTCACTATTTTTGTTACCCACCCAGGACCCCAGGTGATATTTTTACTGTCACTGTCCATGTGCCAGAACTGCAAGCCTGTATGTAGTTTCCAAGTCTGTCACCAAAGGCGTTTCTCCCAACTGTCCCTTCCTTCACCTCTTCCAGCCGCACTACACGGTTCTCAAGGGTGCATTCACATCCTGGTTCCTTTAGCCTAGCATGTTTGCTATAATACTGCAACACAGAGCAGTCAAAACCCTAGAGGAAGGGACAGCTTTCCTAATGGACAAAAAGATACCAAACTGTCCTGCAGCGGTGCCACAGCACAGAGTGCTGTCCCATAACAGGGACACAGCACAGACTGCTCTCCCACAGCAGGGACATAGTGCAGACTGCTGTCCACAGCAGGGACACAGCACAGACTGCCCTTCCATTGTTGCTCTAGATGCCATCCCAAAACAGAGAGTTCAGCTACAAGGTCCTCACAGCTGGACCCCTGGGTCCAGGGTAAAAGAGGGAAGCACCTTGCTGTGTTGCCAGCTTCCATATCATCCCTTTGTTTTCATCCTTTGAACCTTCCTTAGAGGGGAAGGCCTCTTTGAGGAAGACCTGTGCACAGTTTCCAGTCACTAAGTGACCGGTCCTTGGAGGAACTATCACAGACGTATCTAGACCCAAGGGGAATTCACTTCTGAGCAGCAGCTCTCCCTCCCCTGTTCTGTGATGTGCTGCAAATAAGGGGAGCCTGGAAGACTGACATGGAAAGGTCCTGGGGGGGCGGGGGGCTTCAAGAAATGCAGAGTGAAAGGAAAAGTCCGAGGAAGCTCAGGCTGCCTGCTCTTGTGGAATGGGTCAGCAGTGATTGTGAACTATCAGTGGGCACAGCTAAAGCATTGAGGATGACAGCTTAGGTTTAACTGCCTGGGAAACAGGGGCTGTGCTGTACCATGTGGCAAGAAGCTGTAGACCACAAGGCTCCAGTTACAGGTGCATAGCTAGAGTATCCCCGTGGACAGATCAAGCTGACAGCTAACAGTTACATCAATTAGTGGGGCAAGTGACACCAGAGAGAGAGGATTCTGTGAAGAACTAGGTCTATGGGGAGTGAGTTGGTTAATGGTTGTTAAGGACATAAATGACAAAGGACATAAACGACAAAGCTGTCAACAGGCCTGATGTAGCATCTAGGCAAACTTGGCAGAGATTCCTCCAGTGGTGAAATATGCCTGATCTGTTTCCTCCTCTGTCAAAGACTGTGTTGAAGGCAGTGGGTACATACACAGCTCACTGGAAATGAGGGCAGTGGGTGCANACACGGCTCACTGGAAGTGTGGATTCCAGGACCATCTTCAGTCTCTTACCCCAGACATCATGATCAGAGGGTAACTTTAGAACAATGTCTTCTCAGCTTTTTCTCTAAAATGGAGCAAGTCTCAGTTAAGGATTATATCCTAACCATTGCTCCCGGAAGACCAGCAATTGTCAAGGTGACGTCAAAAGAGGAGGGAGATCACAATATAATGTCACCGTGTGATGTAGCATGCTTAAAAATATTATGTCATCCCACTTGAAGTCATCAATCATAGAGCACCGTGAAGACAAGCAATTGAGAAGAAATGCNGACTACTTTGTAACTAAACACCAGTGGTTTAAACTGGTAGTGTGCTAAAGGAAATGGCCGTTGGTGGTTTTATGAGCTCGAGCTTGCACCATAAATAAGCCACCATCAAATCTGTTAACATCAGTCTCTCCAGNCTTAAAATGTTATCTCTTGAAAATGCTCCTGTGCTGAGAAAGGTGCAGAGTAATGACTTCACAACAAGTGGGCGGGAAGGACTCCTTACAGGCTCTGATGGCAGGACAAATCGCTGCATTCACCTGCAATTCACCTTACAGGCTCTGATGGCAGGACAAATAGCTGCATTCACCTGCAATTCACCTTACAGGCCCTGATGGCAGGACAAATCGCTGCATTCACCTGCAATTCACCTCACAGGCCCTGATGGCAGGACAAATCGCTGCATTCACCTGCAATTGCACCAACTCCTTCACAGAGTCACCTGGGGCTTTGTCTTGACCTTTCCACAGAGTCATGCTCCTCCAGGGAAGAGCCTCACATCTCAACATCTCATCCCACCTCCTGGTACAAAAGTGTTCTCAAGAGAGTTTTAGCCCATATTTGTTGTGGGATGTTTGTACACTGTGTGAAGGTACATTGCTGTGATTGGTTGAATAAAGAGTTCAATGGCCAATAGCTAGGCAGGAGATATAGGTGGGACTTCCAGGCAGAGAGAGAGAGGAAGGAGGAGGAGATAATCAAGGCGTGTAGAAGTAGCCAATGAGACATGGAGGGAGTCAGACATACAGAATAAAAGAAAGGTAAAAAGCCACATGGTAAAGCATAGATTAGTAAAAGCAGGTTAATTTAAGTTATAAGAGCTAGTGGGACAATCCTAAACTAAAGCCAAGTTTTCATAATTACTAATGTCTCCCTGTTGTTATTTCTGAGCTGGCAGCCCCCCAAAAAATCTGACTGTATATAGCACCCAATGTGGGGGCACATATGTCCACATAGGGCCTGAGAAACTTTAAAAANAACAAAATAAAACAGACACGACTTCCTACTAACCCAATGCTTGAGGCTTACAGAGGTGCAGCTGTTGTACAGAGGACACTTGAGCAGGTGGCACACTAAGTAAAAACAGCACAGGTTCAGCAAATTCCCAGAACAGGGACAAGCAAATATTGCTCCTGGCTGGTGCCATGGGTAGAAAGCTCAGTTCTTACAGACCTGAGCAGGATACAGCCAGCCTCCAGTGCAGAGCTGTGTGGTGGCTTTAAGGATTAGCTCATGTCGTCAGAGAAGGATGCAAGTGTACAGTGAAGCAGTCCAGACTGAGAAAACCTCTAAACAGGTACAATTAAAAATGGGTATAGACAGTCACAGAAAAAATAAATAGTTTAAAAATAATAAAGTCTTTAAAGAAAGAGTAAAGTTATATATTTTTTTAAAAAGCCACATAAGGATGGAAAATATACAGGGTATCTAGATCCTATATGATGCTTTATTGACTTTGAATTTTTTAAATGCTAATGTAGGCCCAAGATGCATGCCCCAATGTTTCAGAGGAACCTTGGGTGACTGTCCAGGTAGCCAGACGTCTCTGTCATTTCTATAGTTTTGGAAGTTGTTTGCTCTGNACTTCTTGTTTACTCAGGTAATATTATATCCTTCTTGGGTCTCTGATGGAGTCGAAGATGAGATAGTTATAGTTACAGTATTCCTTGTTACCAAATTAAAATAAAAACTCACAAAAGAGGTATAAAGAGTACAAGGTTGAGAGACATAAAAGCTTAAATTGTTTATCTAGGAAAATGTTTTGAGATCTGAAAAGATAATTTTAGGATGATAATACAAGTTATGATAGAAAATGGTATAGGTATAAAACTTTAAATTCATCNAGATAAGATAGATAATAGAGTATTTTCTCCAAATATGCCAAATACAAATGAACTGAACATTGTGAATTTATTTCTTACCTGATAATTGTCCTTATTGTATATAGTTTTACCATGTTAGAGTTAAAATCTTTCCTTTTTATTTAGACAATAAGGGGGAAATGCTGTGAGATATTTGTACACTGTGTGAAGATATATTGCTTTGATTGGTTTAATAAAGAGTTGAACAGCCAATAGCTAGGCAGGAGGTATAGGCGGGACTTCCAGGCANAGAAAGGAAGGAAGAGGAGATAATTGAGGCACAGAGGAGACACCAATGAGACATGGAGGGCGTTGTACATACAGAATGAAAGCAAGGTAAAAAGCCACGTGGTGAAACATAGGTTTAATAAAAACAGGTTAAGTTATAAGAGCTAGTGGGACAAGCCCAAGCTAAGGCCAANCTTTCATAAATAATGTCTCTGTTATTANTTGTGAGCTGGCAGCTCAAAGAAAAATTGGACTACACATATTCATTTAACAAGTATGATTATTAGCATACAATGTAAAAGGTTGATGAACACTCTCATTCCAAGCCACTCCTTTTCCAAAGGGCTGGGTAGTTACTTGTCAGCTGACTGTGAATTAACCCATTTCACAGTGCACATTTGCAAGTTGGTGGTCAATGCTTTCTCTTTAAGGGGCAGACTTGTCCATTTGTTTTCACTCACTTGATGTGACCTGAAAATGTCATGGTTATATGATAAAATCCTTCTCTCCCAAAGACTATCACACCTTTTATAGGATATGGGGTCATTCTTGAGACAGAGAAGGACAATAAGGGCCCCCCACTTTTGACTCAACAATGNGTAGTCAAGAAGGAGATATGACTTCCTCAAGGTATCCTAGAACACTACTGTGGGTCCAGTTGTCTCATCCTAGAGGGGTTATCGAGGGGAAATGACTATGTTTACATGGATTTACAGTTATGTCACAGAAGGGCAGGAGCACCTATACCAGAGTAAAGGGACAGAGTTTCCTTTCTCAGAGTGACCAGTGATGGGCCAGGGACTGAGCTAAGTGATACATGACCACTGAAGCCTTTTATGTGGACAAGCAGAGATCTTATTAGACTAAGGATTACCATCCACCATCATGTGATTTATTCCTAGGTCACCACAGGCTGTGTGTTAAGGGTACATAGAGAGTACCAGATGGCCCATATTCCAATTGGCCCCACGATGCCCTTTGAGGGATGGTGAGAGTCTCTTACTGGGATCAATTTGTTCCCAGAAAGCATCTTGGGAGCTTAGGGTGATAGTTCAGGGAAATTTCCCAGTAAGCTTGGAAATAGTAAGAATTCTGCTACAAATTCCTAAGAAAGTAACTTTTAAAAACTAAAAATGGAAATGCAATAGATTTAATTGAATTGTTGGTCCTGCCCCTGCTGTCAGTTTGTTGTTGGTAGTGTCAGCCCATGAGAAGATTGAAATATTACGAGCTGTGTCAGTCAGCTTTCTGTCACTGAGACAAAATGTCTGAGAAAATGAACTAAAGAGGAGAGGCTTGTTAGGGCTCATGGCTTCATGGCCGCCAGTTCATGGTCGCTTGACACTTTGGGGCCTGTGGTAGCACAGCTCAACATGTGGGAATTTGGGGCAATGCTGTGGGAGGTCTTTCTGTAGGCTGTGAATATGTGTTACTATGATTGGTTAATAAAGAAGCTGCTCTGGCCTATGGTGAGTCAGGTTATAGTCAGGCAGGAAATCCAAGAGAGACAGGAAGAAGAAAGNCAGAGGCGAAGGAGTCGCCAGCCAGACACAGAGGAAGCAAGATGACAAGGCAGAACTGAGAAAAAGTACCAAGCCACGTGACTAAACATAGATAAGAATTATGGGTTAATTTAAATGTAAGAGCTAATCAGTAATAAGCCTGAGCTAATGGCTGAGCAGTTATAATTATTATAAGCCTCTGAATAATTATTTTATAAGTGGCTATGAATCTGGAGAAAACTTCAGGCTACAGGACAAAGCAAAGCTCTTCATCTCACTGTGGCCAAGAAACAAAGAGAGAGAAAGGGGAAAGGGGCATGGTTCCAATATTCCCTTTAAGGGCAAGCTCCTAGTGACCTACCATCCTCCCCCTGGGCCCCACCTTCTAAAGATCCCACCACCTTCCAGTTGGGCTACAGAGTGGGGACCAAGTTTTCAGCATACGGACAACCTGGAGAACATTTAAGAGTCAAACCACAAGACAGAATTTGTGTATTGGTGCTAAGGGATTTCACAGGAAGCACATGAAAATGGCTGGCTATAGAGACCCAGGAACAAGGCTGGTCACTACCAGGTGATATGCTATTTAACACTCTGAAAGACCAACACAGGTCAAAATGTTCTGACAAAGTCTTAAATTCTGTTCCAGTGATCTGTCCCTGTCTTCAAAAGAGACACCCCCCCCCACTTTCATTCTCTCATTCAGTAAACATGCAGTGCCCATCCATTATATCCCAGCTGTTGTCTGAGAGCTAGGGAGATTGTACTCATGGAAACTCACNGCCCTGGTGGAACTTGGGTTTGTAGCAGAACAAAGACCAAATAATAAATATGTTGGTGACCTAATGTCAGGTGGTGGTGGGTACAATAAAGAAAAACAAAGCAGAGTGAGACCATCTGTATGCCAGGCTCAGAAGAGAGGAGGGTTCCAGAGTCAGGGCGTGGCTATTGGAAGAAGTGGAGTGGAGTGAGTCGATTAAAGTGCCAAGGAGACTAAAGTAGGAGAGGTCACAGGGAGGGAGGTTTGTAAGGCTGGGCAGGCCTTAGCCATTTGGATAGCGTCTTTANGATACAGAAGCAAAGCCAGCAGGGGACTTGATCTGACTTGTAAAAGTCCACTGTTTACCATGTGAAGAATAGATTGCAAAGGGTGGTCCAGTGTCCAAGCAGNGGGCCAGCCTCAATGGTTAAGACCTTGCTGACCTGCACTGTGGAGATGCGCTGTGGTTTAGATGTGCCTTGTTCCCCACAGTCCATNCATCAGGACTTGGTCCCTGAGGTGGAGGATTTGGGAGGTGGTGTCTAATGGGAGGCCCTTAGGTCAACAGGGGGCAGGGACTTAGAAGGGATTGGNTATTTCTCCTGAGATCCTGAGTAGTTCTTTAAAGAGGGCTGTTACCATAGTCTGCTGAACCCTCCCAATCTCTCTGGCTTCTTGTTGCAAAGCGTGAGCTCTTCTTTCCTCATCACACATCCCAACAGACCACGGCATTATGCTGCCAAAGGGACCTGGTCCAGAAAGTGCACCACCATGCTGTGCCATTTGAATTTGGGCTAAATAAATCTCTTTTTCTTCATAACTAGCCTGCTTCTGATGTTTCATTATAGCCATGAAAATTATATTAATACAAGGTGCGATCATGGAGGTAGAGAAATGTTCTGTTAATGACACATTTGGATGTAGTCCCAGCACTCAGGAGGCTGAGCTGGAGCCAACAGACTGGATTTGTGGGTGGATTCTGAAAGAAACGAAGCTATGATGGTTCCTCGGGGTCCGACCTGAACAACCGGGTGAATGAAAATACCAGACTGAAACGGGCCAGAGTTGAATAGGGTGTGAAGGGAAAACTAAGATTCAGGGTGCTGATGTGTGAAGGTTGAGACACCTCTTTGATGAGCAAGCGGAGATCTCAAAGGATGTTGGACATGGAGGCTGGACTGGAGGGAAGAGTTCAGAGGGGAAATCCGAATTTGGGAGTCAGTGTATGTAGCTAGTGTAGAAGGTCATAGGGTCATATGAAGTTACCTTGAGAATTGTTCTAGTCTCATTTCTGTGGCTGTGATAAAATACTCTGACAAAATGCAGCACAGGGTACAAGGAGGTCACAGTTCCAAGTCACAGTGCATTGTTGCAGAGAAGCCACAGTGGCAGGAACTTGAGACAGTGGGTCACACCACACCCACATCAAAACCAGAGAGATGAGTGTATACATGCTGATTTGCTTGCCTCCCTAGGGAATGCTGCCACCCACATGGGCTGTGTCTTCGATTAAGAACCCTCCACACACAGACATGCCCACAATGTAGACAATCTCTCATGGAGACTNTGTCTTCCCAGGTGACTCTAGGTTGTATCAATTTGACAATTAAAGCTAACCACAACCGGAGTGGACATGCCTAGAGAGGATGCTGAGGTGTCAGCCACAAAGGTGAGGGGATTCACCCAGAACTAAAAGGCCAGGAAGGCCAGAGGCAACATCAGAAGATGCAACTGGAAGATGAATGTGTTTCACCCTGGAAGAAGGTGTTGGTTACAAAGTAGGTGGATAACGGCAGTGATCAGCTGAGCCNTGGGTCTGGCAATCAGTGTTTGCAGGGACTATGTGGACAAAAAGACTGATTGGGAAGAAAACGGAGGCAAGGAAGTAGAGACAATGAGTATAGTCAACTCAGTGTTTGCAATAAGTAGGGTAGAGAAATCAGACCGGATCTAGAAGTGAGACGGGGTGAGACCGGGCTATAAGGCAGCATGGCTGCTGCTAAGAATGCTTCTCTAAAACAGAAAGAAGCGATGGTGCAAGAGGATACACATCCCAAAACAAACATCCCAGTGTGTCAAAGGACTTG
>LZPO01117113.1:173626-185183 GCA_001675575.1 Neotoma lepida
AATTCTAAAAGACCACGTAACCATCATAACTGTGAATGCACCAAATGCCTGAAGCCAAACCAGACAGGACTGCATGCATTAAAGAGAGACAAAATTAAATTATAACTGCCTTCAACACTTCTCTCAGGAACTGTGAGGATGAACAGTCAGAATAGGCAAAACTCAAACCAAACTGAACCAAATCAAACTGAAACAAAACAAACNAGAAGACCTGTACAATACTAGCCCATGGTATCGCACCACCATTTGTAGAAGTCTCCACCGAGTCCAACAGACTACACAGTATTGGAGCATGTGATGTTAGAAAATAACCTTAACATTTTTGTGGAAAAGAGTAGCAATCTGGGGGCTTGGGGCTATAAGATGGCTCATCAGGATGCTGCCAAACCTGATAACCTAAGCTCAATCCCAGGACCCTGGATGATGGATATAGAGAAGAAAATCCTGTACGTTGTCTTCTGGCCCTCATACATGCAGCACCCACACATCTATGGGCACCCAAATAAAGCAATACATTTAATAAAATATAAAAGAGGAATAGAAATACAGCAAAGAATGTCCTCAGACTGTAAAAGAATTTAGCTAGAAATTACAGGCCGGGCGGTGGTGGCACACGCCTTTAATCCCAGGGCTCGGGAGGTGGAGGCAGGCGGATCTCTGTGAGTTNGAGGCCAGCCTGGACTACAGAGTGAGTTCCAGGAAAGGCACAAAGCTACACAGAGAACCCCTGTCTCAAAAAAACAAAACAAAACAAAAAAATCAATTACAGAAAGATACACCAGGCATAGTGGCGCACACCTTTGAGCTCAGCACTTGGGAGGGAGAGGCAGGTGGATCTTTGTGAGCTGTGTGTCTGAGGCCAGCCTGGTCTACATAGTGAGACCCTGTCTTGAAAAATCAACTCTGTGTGTGTGTGTGTGGACCCCAGATATTTATGAGTTAATATTTAATAAATATTGCTGGGATATTTTCCGAATGATTTCAGCAAGCACATGCCTGTGTGTGAGTGTGTCCACTCTGCAGAGACTTTTCTTCAAAAATGACTTGGGGGATGCTAATGCTCTCTTTGATGCACATGTCTTGGAAGGGGAGGTGGGCATCATGGGTGTAGTGTGGGGTAGGAGGGTAAATGGCTGTGCAGTGCTGCAGATTTTACCCCCCTCAGCAGCGTGCCACCACTGAAGCCTCTGGAGTGACCTCCTGGTTTCCAGTCCTGTTGGCATCACTCACCAGTATGTGATCTTGGCCAGGTTATTGAACCTCCTGTGCCTTGATTCCATCTCCTTCCTGTATGCCAGTCATAACACAGGTCACCATATACTCTGCTTCGCCCGAGATGTCCTAGATTAAACTTGTTTCCTGCTGTAAGGAATATTAGTGCCCTTGTTTGGGCGATGACTGATATGCTCAGTCTGATAGTAGAACCTGTGTGTTACAGTTTGTTGAGAGGTTTTCAGACAGTGACAGGCAGCCAGGCACTGTCCTAGGCAGAAGACACCACACAGTGGGAAATAGGCCAGTCACTACAGCCAGCTTCAGGGGAATGGCACAATGACAAATGCCTGGGTTCTGATGCTAGGGCCTCTCGGTGGGGATCCTGCTCTCATACGACCAATGGTGANTTTACTTTCTGCATAGTATGGGCTCTTATGAAGATGGGATTCTTTCCTATTCACGAAGCACGAGTCCCATGTCTGCTCCATACAAAGGTTGTGTAAATACTTCCTGTTAAATAAAATAA
Source organism: Neotoma lepida (assembly GCA_001675575.1). Taxonomy (NCBI): domain Eukaryota; kingdom Metazoa; phylum Chordata; class Mammalia; order Rodentia; family Cricetidae; genus Neotoma; species Neotoma lepida. The sequence goes on from LZPO01117113.1 coordinate 175,368, forward strand.
ACAGAACTTATCCTATGTTGGGCGAATGAATGCAGTGGTATATGAAATTTTATTTGTACTTATACTGGGGATTTTCCTGTTTGAAAAAAATTAAAATTTTCTATTCTGGTCATTTTTTTTTTCCAAAATAAATAAGGACTCCTTGAACTCATAGCTCCTCCAGGTCTAAAGACAAAAGACTAATAAGGATTTTCAAGGCCATGTCTACCTAGTTGTCTTTTTAAAACACACACAAATAGGGCTGGATATATAACTTAGTGGTCCAGGTTTAATATCTAGTACCCCAAAAGGAGGAAAATCACTCCAGTTCCACAGTTCTCTTGATATCCACAGGCTATCATTACCATGCACAGCAGGCACCATTACCATTCTCACAAAAGTCCAAGGTCACAGAGCTTTGTGCCTTTGATCCAGGGTGCCTCTGGAGGACAGGTAGCAAGCCTCCACCAGGCTCCCAGACTCCAGCACAGCTTAGACACCACATTGGAGGCACCATTTTGACCTTCAAACCCAGGACNTAGGTCCCCAACACCTGCCAACATGGGAATAAAGACCAAATCCATCAAAGACCTGGTCCATAGTTCCAGGATCCAGGAAAGTCCTTAAATGTTCTAACCTTGATTTTTGGCTTCTGTAGTTCCACTTCTTGCTGACTGAAGTATGCCAACCAGGATGTGGATTTCGTGCATAAAAGACAAAGGGCTGGAAGGCTCTGGCCTGAATGATTTGGGAAAGTTCTCCGTGCAGCTGCCTGCTGGCAATAACGACTTTCTTTTAAGNTCTAAGACTGCCCATGAAGCGGTCTCTGGTAGGGTTTACCTCACAACAGAACACGGACAAAAACCTTGTATCAAAGCAAATGTGAAGATGCTAAATTGTTCCAGAATTAGACATGGGAAAGCTTCAACGGTGAGGTCTTGACCCAATCACGGTGGAGTTCAGAGACCATCCATACATGTGCAGAAGAGCAAGCCTGAGCTGCCATGTGCTAGGCAGCAACCGTACACCCTCATCCTTCATAGGATGGGACAATACCCCTCTTAAGTGTGTCAGCCACCTCCTGACTTGTCTGACCATGTTTAAGGCTCCCTTTAGCCACCCAGGCTTTGACATATCTCCCCTGTCACTGTCACTGACATCCAAACACCCTAGTGTCTTATTGTCTCACTGTCACAGGACCCAGCCATTTCCAATGGTGACTATATATGCCCCTAACTCAGCTTCTGCAGATGAAAAGCCAGCAGTGGTAACCATTCTACACCATAATATATATAATATATGTGCATAATATATGCACATACTCACATTCAGTATGCTTCCGCCTCCCCCCAAACCCTTCAGAATATGCATAGTGTGTCCATTAAATACCTCAATCTTCTCTTTGGTAAGAGCCTTTTCCCTGGAGCCTGGCAAGTGCTCGACACATAATGGCTCAATCTTAACAGTCCCCTTGAGACTGGAAATGATACTAGGGCCTTAAATCTAATAGCATAAGGACCCACCCTTGTTTTAACCATTTATCTATGATCAGAGAGAGGCCCTGAAAAGTGGGCTATCCTCCTTGGTTGAATTGTTTATCTAAAAATGCTCTATTATTAATAAAAACTTGGGAGTCCAATATCGGGGTTAAAACCTGATAGATCAAGAAAGCAGTGGAAGAACAACCAGCTGACCCTCTCTCCACACTTCCCAGATCGAAAAGAGCACATGCATGCCAAGTCTCTCCCTTCTTCCTGTCATCTTCCCTATCCTTATTCCTGGCTTCTCTATGGTTAATTCCAGTCAGCTAATCACTGACTCCGCCCCCTGATTCAAGGTTAACTTTATTAACAGTCTCGGAGTGTCAGAGTGCGATTGAATCCTGATTTAGCAGACTTAGATCTAACTCAAGTTCGATGTGCAACCATGGCTGACTGCCCAACTGAACACTGATGGCTCGTATCCCTGAAATGGGCCACAAGACTGCCCAAGCATCTAAGCTGTTCCAGGTGGCTATGCAATGTTACAGATCCAAGACAAGAATAAAGAACAAAAAGGCTGAAAATTGTAGAATTATGAAAGGGAGGATCAAGTGTTTCTCCCTTAAACATTAATTATGTAAATGTAGAATATTAAAGATGCAATCATTGGTCCTGCTTAACACTCTTGAGGGGNCAAACTTCCTGTGCTTCTCAGTTCTGTCACTTCCAATAATTAACTAAGGCCAGAGCAAAGTTCTAGGGAGCATTCTGCTTGGCTAATCATACTGATTCCCTTCGTGAGCTGTTTTGAATGCACTGTTGATCTGTGACACTGGAAGGGCTGGCTTTCCAACATGCATAAAAGCCAACACGAAAGCATTGATTTTGTTTTTATTTGAAAAAAAAAAAGAAAAATCTGTATTACAGACCTATCCGGAGACCATGAGACAAGAAGCACGCTCATATCTGCCTCTTGGATCAGTGTATGCCTGATCTGCTGTGATGCAGATATTCTGATGCTAGGAGGTGCTCCGTTTCTCCACTTTTGTGCTCCATCCTGCAAGTACTGGCTGTACACTCCTTCCAACCCAGATCCATGAGTCCCTGCTCTCATTCCTCACATTCTGTTGCTTCTGCCAGGAGGTGAAGGTCTTTCTAGGTCATGGCCTAAGGTTCTGCACCTGTGTCCTAATACCAGCTCCATCCTGCTTTTAGGAGGAGCAGGAGAGTCGCCATCTTGTGGCCTGTTACCATCGGTAGCTGTTGTTTTCCTGCCAGATTGTTCACAGCTGAGTGAAAATGCCGTCGTGAAATTCAATAGTTCTCCATTTATCTTAAAAATTAGTTTTAAAACTGCAAAATTAGGCTGTGGAAGAGAGAAAGGGATAAAAGCACCAAGAATCCAAGGGAATTTGCCATCTCCTCGAAAGNCTTTTCTGTCTCCAAGCCACAGAGAGNGACTGAAACAGCCAAANCTGCTTATAATAGTGTCCCGAAGCCAGGAGCTTCACCGATACTGGTCCTAAGCAAGGAAAGAATGNACCCACTTTCTGAAAAAGAGCCCTAATACTTCACTGGTTTGTTATTATGCTGGCTAACAACTGACTTGTGAGAGAAATCGGAGTGAGGTAATTCAGCATTGCCCTACAGCTGGCCTCATCCAGTTCCAGCATTTTCCCCAGGGGATTAAATTCTGCCACCTGGTGTGCTGCCAAAGTGGAGTTTCTCCTAGCATCTCTGCTTTGCTGGGGTGTAGGGAGTAAAGTGTTAATGGGGTGACATTGGGAGTCAGGTGTGCAGCGGGCTTGTCTGAGAAGAAGCCAGCTCCTGAACTCGGTAGACCCCGTGTTCACCATCTTCACTCTNCTGTCCCTCACCATCTTCAGTCTCCTGTCCCTAGACATTAAGTACGTTGCTTTCCTTTTCCATCTGGCACGGAGGCTTTAGTTGGGCGCCGGGCCTCAGTCTGNGTTTACTGCTGTAATGCAGACAAACCAGGCTAGTATCTTCTCTCCAGCATCTAAATCTGTGATGGTAGAAACTTNAGAAAGGGATAANGTGTGGGAGCTTCAGGGACTTCCGGGCATTCTGGAGCGAGGGAAGAGAGANCACACCGTTCTTAATAATCAGCATTTTTATACAGCTATTTATCGCTTCTACGCTCGTATTTAGCGGCATTATCTTAATTGGCCGGCAGCCTTGTCTGGTGGCAAGATAGCGTTGGTGTCAAGCAGAACAGCCGTTTTGATACCAGTGCCACCACGTGGGGACTCTGGGACCTCAGGCACTGACTACACCATTTTTTTTTTGTTTCATTCTTTGGTGCTAAGTGCTGTTAAGTGACCCAGCCAATGGGGTCCCTCTGGTAGGGAGCCCAGCTAGTGAGGTCACTGTGAGAGTGAAGCCTAGTCAATGGGGAAACACTGTAGGAGCGAGCCCTGGTCAATGGGGGGATCACTAGGAGAGTAGGAGCTCCCACATCCCCTCCTTAGTGACTTAGATGATGTGAAGTATGTGTCTCTCACCTAAAGATGGTGCTGATCTCACTGTTCTGAGTGTCTTAAGCCAATGTCCATTTTCCATTTGTATCCACACCTTGCTTTTATTTTTCTTTTCCCGGAATTTAAAAATTACTTCCTTGACAAAATCTACTTTCTGAAACAATTAATGTGTGTGTGTGTGTGTGTGTGTGTGTGTGTGTGTGTGTGTTTTCTTTTCCTTTGTTGTAAGTGGAGCCAGCATGGCATTGATTTGTGTGGATTTCTCCAATCTGTGGTCTTGACTCACTTTTTCACTGCATTATTATGGAGTTCATGTTGAAAGCATACAACATATAACGAAACAGATAATCTAACATCATCCCCTCCCTCACTCTGCGTATTAAAACACACTCGGTGCAATGGTCCCGTCTCTGCCCCCGGAGCAAATCTGTTCAGGTCCTCACACTTCCCTGGCCAGTCTTACATGGGTGCGTTATTGAATTAGTGACAATACATTGGTCTGGCTGCAGCCCCAAACAACTGGAACTGCGCTAGAACCAACAGCTTCTGCTGGGTCAGGAATTACTTCCTGTTGCATTGTGGGAACTGTAGAGAGTTCCAAAAGGGTCACGGCAGCTGAGCCATGTTTACCAATCAGTGCGTGAAAACTTCAGTATTGTAATGACTGGTCCAGCCGTACTATTGTGGGCTGCCTCAGCATCAGCTTTCCTCCTGGGTAATTCATTCTCCAGGGCCAAGCCACTAACTAAAATTGAATGCCATGTACTAGTCAAGACACTAATCTTAAAGATAAAAACTTTTTTACTTGANCTTGGGAAGGAAGTAAACATTTGTGACTCTATTTCCTTATCCTTTCTGCATTTCTTCCCCAGTCATGGAGACTTGGCAGCTCCACAGAAGAGAGTGAGGACAGGGGAGGCGACTGATTGGAGCCAGGAAAGGCAGAATGCCACAGCCCCAGGTGCCATCTGACTTAGCATCTCTGGTGATGGGAACAAAGGATGCTGTCATCACAGGGTAGGCAGCTATTGCTTTCCTGGGGAGTTACTCAAGTGGAGTGTGTCAGCTCTAAACAGGGTGTCTCCATCAACTCTCTCCTCAAGGCTCAGGGAACCCTGCAGAAGAGGAGGCAGAAAAGGGGTAAGAGCCAGAGGGGATGGAGGAAGGAAGGCCCTTTAAATCTACAGGACCAATGCACATATGAACTCACAGNTACTGAAGCAGCAGGGTTGGCACGGGGCTACNCCAGATAACATCCTAGAGCTGAAAGAAGTGGACTCATGCCTCCACCCTTNACCCAGAAGCTATCTCTAACTGATAACCACTTGCAAATGAAAATTTAGTTTCCTCCAAGGGAGTCTCGCTGGGGAAACAAACTACTCCTAAGGGTAGGCTGCATGTCTAGCAGTAGATGGCCAATAGAAACCTAACACAACAACGTCTTTAAAGGTTCCTTGTCTCATAATGTCATGTTGGAGCTTTTTTTAAAATCTTATGTTTTATGTGCATTTTTCCCTCTTTTTACCCTACAGATGCTTTGTGTGTGTATTATGGCTTCTAGTTTAGTGTTTTTATGGGATTCCTGAGGGTATGAATGAGTGGGTCCCCACATCTACATCTGTTTCTTGTGGCTTTTCTTAGACTCTTTTTCTTGTTTGTTTCTTTTGTCCTATTCTGACATCAGTTTTTGTTTGGTCTTATTATATTTCATTATTACCCCATAGACACCTGTTTGTTTTCCACTGAGAGACAGAAAGGAGGTGGATCTGGATGGGAGGGGAGGTGGAGGAACTAGGAGGAGTAGAGGAGGGAAAATTGTGATCAGGATACATTACATGAGAACAANATCTATTTTCAATAAAAGGGAAACTTAACATTAAAATAGTCATTGTGAAATCAAAATATAAGATAAAATAAACTAAAATAATTGAAAAACCCTCCTCTCAGGAACCAGGAAGTTATACAGAAGAGGAGGTAGGAAGATTCTAAGAGNGAGAGGGGATGGAAGACTCCAAGCAAACAGCGTCTTCCAGACACAACAGGACTGAGAACGTATGAGCTCACAGAGACTGTGGCAACATGCACAGTCCTGCACAGGTTCAAGTTATCCAGGGTCCTAGCACTGAGAGGAAAAGTGGACAGGAGCTCCCATCCCTCGCCAAGAGGCTATCTCTAGCTGGCATTCACTTGCAAAGGAAAAATTCATTTTTCCCAGNGGAGTCTCATTGGGTATATTAACCACACTTANGNGTAGGTAGGCTCCATGGCCAANAGGAGATGGTCAGCACTACATGAACTCAATGGTGCTTTTGAGAACTTTTTGTCTCATATTGCTTTGTTTGGGATTTTTTTTTTTNGTCTTACTGATCTTTTGCTTGTATACTATGACTTCCAATTTTATGTTTTTATGGTTTTTGTTTTGTGTGTGTGTGTGACACGTGTGTGTTTGACTCCCGTATGTGTGTGTTTCTTGTGCTTTCTCTGTTACTTTTTTTAAAAATTATTTTGTTTGCTTTTTCTTGCTGTTTGTTTTCTAAGACTGAGAAGGAAAGTGTGGAGTAGGGAGGGTGGGAAGGTTGAGAAGATCTGGGAGGAGTTGAGGGAAGGGAAATATTGAAAGACATTAAGTGGTAAGGAGTGGAGAGATTAGAATCTATGTATTTCTGTGGCTGGTAGGATTATAAACCTATGAAACTGCTTTGGGAACACTTANTATGTATGTAACTCTTTACATTGTTAAATACAAAGTTACCAAATCAAAATTTGAAAATTAACTCCAAATAAATAAATTGGTGTGTGTGTGACTGGGAGACTGAAGATGGCCTGTGACATTAACGAGGACATTGCCACCTGCTGGACACAGAATATAGTGCAGCATGTGGCTCAGCCTGAGCCTTCTCCAATCCAGGACCTCTTTTGAGAGCTTCTTCGTTTGCAGCCTTAACTGGCAATTCCTCCTAACACCCACCTCCTCCTTTCCCAGCCGGTTCTCAGACTTTGTTTTCTACCCTCACTGGATTGTAGTTTCTCACTTTCAGATCCTTTTCCTAAACCTAGAGAGGAAATTGAAGGGTACACAGCTCTGCTTTCTTGTGTAATGACAGAGGAATAAAACCCCCAAAGAGGTCAGAGTGTGTTGCNCAGGTTGAAATAAGTTGCCCAAGGAGGCTGGNGGTTAGGAGTTGGAGTGNCGCCCNGGGGTTCAGATTTCTGAAGGAGTAGTGTAACCCAGGGCACAGAGGTGTGACCTCTCTGTGTAACCTTGGGACAGTGCACCCTTGAGCCTTTTTCCTCACCAGCCGCCAGAGACAAGGCCCGTGAGAGCTGCTGGGAAAATTACGCCAGAAGAACCCGGGAGCATTTAAAATACTACTTGGCACACGGTGAACTGGCAAGGATTGGTCCCCAGGGTGGTGGTGACAGTGGAGGTGATGNGTGACATTTATGCCATCAGGATGGCAGCAACATTGATCAGGTATCGACTGGGCAGCTCTAGGGAGGGGAGCAGAAGAGGGGATATTGCTTCCCTCAGAGCCCACCAGGCTTGTCCCCAGCCTGTGGTCATCCCTTTGGCCCATTATCTCCAGGCCTCTTCCAGGATGTTGAGGGCGACTGCAGGTCACAGGTNCTTGCTGACTGGTCATCTACCAGTTCACACTCTGACATCAACTGNGTCACCACTGCTGCTCTCCAGGCTTACACTTGTCTCCACTTGCTACTTGATTCCAGAATTCCATACCTTTGATACTCCCATGATTCTCATCAGTTACCTCTCTGTGACCATGGACACCACTCGGTGTAATTTCTCTCAGTCCCCTGTCCCCAACTCAAACTCCACAGCCCCCCTCTCCTCCCCAACGTGTTTGGCCTTCTCACTTCTCTAGGAAGGTGCCATCTCCTTTCCCGGGAAACATCCCAGCTACATTCCTGATGACCCCTGCCCTCCTCCCCNCATCTCATTCCAGACTTCCTTGCAACCCGCAGCCAGTCTCTTTCTACCTCCAATTTCCAGATTTCTCTACTCCATGAAATATGGATCTTCCTGTAAAAATTAATGTGAATTTTTAAAANATCAAAGATGCATGGAAAAAATAAGTTTGTAGTAGTGTTTTTGTAATACAGGNAATCTCTAACAAAAAAGACAACAGGGGTGGTCAGTAAATAGTGATATGCCAATTCACTGATATATCATGTGCCCACCACAGATAATGACAACNTGTNTTAAAAGGAAAATACTTGTGAAATTATGAACACAAACAATACCATACAGTGTTTTTTAGACTATGTGCTGGGGCTGCAGGCAGTCCAGACAAAAATCATGGCCTCTCTAGTCAGGTATATTTGTAGGTCAAACTCATCTATTAGCAGTTTAATCTGTCCTAAAAGACAACTAAAAAGTTTGAAAGGTTTTTTTTGTGCATATGTGATAAAATATATATGAAAAAATATATAGCAGTTTAGTCTCTTGTTAAGTGCACAGCTCAGTGACATCGCAGACATCCGTACAAGGGTCTAACTGTTACCACTGACCGTTTCCAACTGGCTTTCATCTTCCCAGAGAATGATATACCCCATCCTCTCCTCCTGCTTGCCTGGGACAACTCCTGTTCTACTTTCTCATTCTATGAATTTGACAGCTCTTAAGTACCGAGTGTAAGTCAAATCACCAGACAAGTTACCTCTTTGTACCTGGCTTATTTCACTTAGAATAATGTTTTCAAGGTTTATCAGTGTTGTACCCAGGTTTCAAAGTTTCCTTCTCTGATGGTTGATATTGTCAATTTGACAGGACCCAGAATTAGCAAGGATACAAGCCTTTGGGGACATTTGTGAGGGATTTTCTAAACTGGGCTCATTGAGGCAGAAGACCCTCGTAAGTGTAGATAGTCCATCTCATGGGCTAGAGTCCTGGACTGATTAGAAGGAGGAAGTCAGTATCCATGCTCTATGCTTCCTGTTTTGGACACAATGTGACCANCCACTTCCTGCTCCCACCACCATTTCTTCTTTGTCGTGATGCTCGGTGGCATCCCTGGAGCAGTAACTAAAGTAGCCCTTTCCTTAAGTTGCTCTTGTGGGATACNTTGTTGCAGCAACAAGAGGAGTAATTAATCTCTTCTTTTGTGAAGCAGAATAACATCTGATTAGGAGTGCTGGTTTAGGAGAAGCACCATGGTTTGCTTACCCGTCTTGTTGAGCAATATTTTAAAGTGTTTAGAGAAAACGTTCATCCATCGTGTGCTACGAGTGTGCTAAGTGACACTTCGTAATTGTTATTGTTGCTGTGAAGAACATTCAAAAAAGAAAATATATTGATCGTATTTTCTTCCTTTTCTTTTCTACATTTATTTGCATTTCTTGCTCATATTGTGGATAATTAAAACTTATTTTAATGACACATAATTTTAGCCTTCTTTTCTCCATATTTTTACCAAATTGTTCAGAAAGGGAAGAAGGGAGGAAAGAAGGAAGGATGGACTTGGTGGTGCACATTTATAATTCAAGCCCTGGGGGAGGGGAGGTGGAAGGTACATTTCAAGATCATCCGCAGCTACATAGGAAGTTCATGGTCAGCCTAGGAAGCAGGAAGCCTTATTTCATAAACTANCACATAAAAGAGTATGCATACTGCCTAAACCACCTTCTTATGATAGTTCTTTTAATCATCGAAAATTGAAAACATTTAAAGAAGCTGAAGGGGAATCATGAGTATCAAAGTCTCCATCACCCGGCTGCCACACTATCAGTTTGGTCAATCCAATTCTTCTCTTGCCCCTCCAAACCCTGGCTTTGCCCCTAGATGACTCTAATACAAATCCCAGGCCGGGTGGTGGGTGGCGCACGCCTTTAATCCC
>LZPO01117114.1:0-15334 GCA_001675575.1 Neotoma lepida
CTTCCCACCCCTAAGGTTCGGTTACAGCGGTGGGTGCAGCAGCTCCCAGAGGATGTGGAATTACGTTAAATCCCAGCAAGGCCTGGGAAACCAGCTCAATGGGCTAGTGGCTTACCCTCTTGGATACCTATCTGGTTTCTTGGGCTCATTGCTGGTCCAACTGTAAACCAAACCAAATTACTCAGCTCTGCCCAGTTCCCTGTGGGTCTTTTATCCACACCACCTTTCCATTCCGTTGACTGCCATTGGTAGCGTGGGCATGGGAAGCTGTGCTGGGAAGTGAAGAGGACAGAGTCTTCCGTGGTGGCTCCAGGTAAGGGATAACCACAGGCCCAATGCCTGTTCACCCTTGTACTCACTTAAAGTCACAGCCTCAAATGTGTGGCATCTGGGGGTATAATAATTCTGCCTACTCCAGCTTTAAAGGTGAATTTTGCAATTTTTGAAAAGGTCCTTAGAATCACATTGCAGAATTAAAGGGTGTATTATAATTATCAATATCAATAGTAATAAAAGTTTATTAAAGGTCATTAAAATGAAAGGGGATGGCTCTAGACCCATCAATCTGAATTGACTCCCTCCTCTTGTGTTAATTAGAAAACTCAGATAATGGTTCTATGGGGGAGTAGAGGGGAAATTTAATTACGAAAGTTTAATGGGCCACTATCTACTTCCTGCCAGATTAAAAACTGATGATTTACACAATTTTAGATACTACCACAGGCTTTTCTAACAAAACATGTTGCAGAGTACTGGCAAAGTTTATCTAGAACCTTCTATTCACTGTAAAACAACTCCAGCAAAAGCCACACTTGCATGTTCCTTTTAAAATATTAAACCAGTGTTAACAGTGTCCATTCCCTGTCTATGAATACTTGCAACTTGAAGATAAATAGTGATCAGAAAGTGCAGATTTTTCTATTTTCATAAGTTCAAAGTACAATCACATCCAATAAAGGGTGGATGGGGGAAATGGATGCATGCGTGGGGAGACAGGTAGATTGTATTACCCAGGAGAGGAACTCCTTCTTAACGTTTCCAACTTCAGCTTCATGGAGTGTCAGCACTCCAAGCATGTCCCTCATTCAGGGCTGCCTGTCCCCGACTTGAAAGATGGGTTCCATGGAAAACATGGACTTAGAGGATGTGGTGGCACAGAAGAGATGAGACAGAGAGAGCTCATTCTGATCTCTGATTTCTTGTTCAAGTGGTGGAGCCCAGAGGCATTGAAGGGTTAGGTTTCATTCTGGCTTGGAAATGTAGGCTAACTGCATTTCCAAACACACAGAGGGACCAGCAATATGGTTCAGTGGGTAAAGGCACTTGCCACCAAACCTGAAGACCCATGCTCAATTATCAGGACCCTTGGGTGGAAGGACAGAACTAACTCACACTGGTTGTCTTCTGACCTCCAGATGTGTGCCATGGCCTGTGTACACCCTCACACAAACACCACCCCCCCACATGCATGCACACAAAATAATTAATAAAATATAAAAACAAAATAAGCAAACATAGAGTGTCACAAATACAGTGATGAATTTGAGATTTGTTAGCAAGATGCTTCAGTCTGTAGTATTCTATTTGGTAGTCATGGTACCTACTCATGGCAAACAGACACTTAAAATGACAGTAGCCCAAGCTGAGCTGTGCTGTAATTATTAAGTAAACTACAGAATTTCAGGACTTTGTATTTTAAGCATGGGTGTGTAAAATAGCCAGTTAATAATTTTTATGTTTATCACCTGTTAAAATAATCCATCTTCTGTGTTTAAAATTGCTAATTACTTTCTTTGATTTCTTTACTTTTTAAAATTGATGTCTATATATCTCAAATTTACAGTTTGCCATGTTTTCACTGGACACTGTTTCTTAGATACTTATTTGATGATGACACTGATGGGGAAGTGGTGGCAGGAGCCCAGTGGCTTCAGAAATGATTTTAGGGACCATCAAGATTCCCTTCTGAAGGATGGATGGGTGAAGTCCAGCTCAGAAGCTGCAGAAAGAGGACAGAGAAGAGCAATATCTTGACTTGTTCCTCTGAGGAGGTTCCCTAGGGGGTGCAGTAGCACTAGAAACCAGGGGCTGATGCTGACAAGTGAGGGATACAATGATCTAAACTGAGCTGGAGAGCTGAGGGGTGTGGACAGCCTGACAGGAGCAGGTGGCTCTGAGCTGTCATCCATTCTAGTTGTTGACCAGGTGCAAGCTGGAAGGAGAGAGAGAAAGCTATGCTCCTTCAGTTTCGGTTCCTTAGACACTTCCAGAGAACCAGGGGCTGATTGCATAGTTTTCCAGAGCTTGAGGTGCCTTCTCCCAAGCTGGCTTGATCACCTCATGCCACATGTGAAAAGAATAGTGACTACTGTCCCAGCTCTGGAGAAGTGGGCTGCTATGTGGACTTCTTGAGATGGTGTCTGCATAAGAGTTTTCCACCACGGCAGTTTTCCCTTATGTAACAACTTGTGAAAGAAATTCTCAAAAATATAAGTAAAAGAAAGCCGAGAAAGTGGGTTATTTGGGGGAAAATATTACCCAATCTTCTTACACCATATACCAAAGCAAATTATATAAGTTAAATATATGTAGTTCAACATAAAACACAAAACGCCTTAAAAACATACTAGAACATATAGTTGAGTATTTCCCTAGTTTTGAATTGAAAATTTTCTTTTTAAATTGTGTACAAAATGGACAAACCTTCAAAGGAAAGCATGGACACATTTGAGCAAAGAAAGCTGCAAAAATATCTGCCTTAAACCATTAAAATGGAAAAATTGTTTAAAGTAAATATGACTGATGAAGGACTGATATCTTTACAACCCAAAAGAGCTGCTTTGACTGAAGGAAACATTGATTCCATGGAGGAATGGGAGAATAGATATAAACCAATAACCCATGAAAGTCTTTCAAAATTCATCTTAACCCACAGTCAAATAAATACCAAAGAAATGGCATTATTTGTTTAAAAAGTTGTAACTATTTCCTTGTCAAGAGGAACATTGTGTCTGGTACTGGAAACCTACCCAACTACCCAGGGCTAGTGACTTCATGGATCTTGGAGGAGACCCTACAACCACCACTTTACTAAGTCTCTATAATCCCTAACAACATCCTATGTTTGTCCTTAAGCCCACAAGTAAGTGTAATCCCCACTCCTCTCAAAGTAACTTCTCTCTGCAGTTGATGGAGACCATTACAGAAAACCACAACTCATCATAGTGCAGAATTGTGGAGCCCAGTCCCAATTAATTTATCTACAACACAAATCCTGCACACAAGGCTCAGAAATCACTGCAGCAGAGGGTTGTCAGATTGTAAGAGTCAGGGGAACAGGGAGTTTGCTGTGACGTTATATCTCTTAGTAACATCAGGAGCTATATCCATGAAGTTGCATCAACAAGCTGTCTAAACATGAGCTGTAAAAGGACAACACCAGTAGGCATGCTAATGTGGCCAGGAAGAAAACCCAGGAGGCTTCAACTCTAGACAAAGCACTACTGGCAATGAGGAATGTGAGAGTGGGAGAAATACTTTCCCATGAAATAGCACACCAGTTAGTTATCCAATGCCAAATGATGAGCTCTGAAAACACACATACAGTAACATTATAGAGCCTGAGTGGGTTGTATTCATGTATTTAGGGATATGTGTGTGTGTGCATGTAAAACCAATGAAAGAAAAAGAGGCCATGAATTTGAAAGAGAGTAAGTAGGTGTGCATGGGATGGTTTGGCAGAAGGAAAGGGAAGGAGAAAATTATCTAATCATAGTATAATCTCAAAAAATTAAGATTTATTTTTAAAAGTAAATTATTAAAGTAAGTTTAAGTCAATTATTAACAAAATGGAATTGCTTTATTCATTTTTTTTCACTTGGTGCATAGGGAAAAAGGTGTTTTGGGTTTGAAAGTTTTAAAGTCATATTTCCAAACTAATTTTAAGAAAATGAAAATAAGTACAAACAGACTCCTAAACTACATACACTATATAACCCAAACTTACAGAGTAAATATTAGTAAGTTTTATTGGTGATTATTTGAATGATGAAAGATAAAAAAGAGCAGCAAAATCTTTCTTAATTGTGTAATTGCAAATGATTTTTATTTATACTCCTCTGCTTTAGATGTTTCCCATGATCAGACTATACATTTTTATCACATGACGTTATTGAAGAAAAATATACAATAGGCATTCATCCAATCTATACCTGACACATTCCTGAATTCCTAGAACCTGAGAGGCTGAAGTGGGAGAATCCAGAGTTCAAGACTAGCCTGGCCTTGTGAGCTGAGGACCAGTGTAACCTTGTCCTAAATAAAATGATTTTAATTAGTAAGATGCGAACTGTAGCAGGGATGTGTTTCCCTTTTAGATTATCAGTGACTAAGAACAAGTGAATGGCTGTGAGTGTGATGAGACAGAACATGCAGAAATGTAGACTCTACTTATGAAGAGCAACCAACACAGCACATCAGCTTTCAGAAACACATCTCAAGGAATCCACCCAAATCTGGACAAAGATCTGTTGCACCAAAACATCCACTGAAATTAGAATAGGGTCTGGGGAGCAACCGGGATGATCTAATTAAATCAGATTCAACCATACTATGAGCTATGAGATAGTCACCAGAAAGACATGGAGTGCTTCCAAAGACATAAGAAATAGCAACAGCAGTTCACTGACTGTGGGAACTGGAATATAAAACAATGTACATTATCTAATTCCATCATGTAAAATAGTGTATTCTAGAGTGAAAAAGAATGGCAACAATCAGGATAAAGGTTATAGTTATTTTTTGATTTACAAAGTTATTTAAAATTTTTCTTTATATTTAATTTTTATTTTGCTCTTTCCTATTCTTTGTATTTTCTATGGAAAATATGTTTATGTGGTTGTGGGTTTAGTGGGACATTCTCTATGGTGTTCCTCAGAAGTCGGGTTGGGTGATGCAGGGATTTAAGAATCATGAGCTATAAGACAGAGATGGACCAGTGAATGTAGGAGATGGGGTCAGGAGCTGCTGGCCAGGAAGGAAGTGGCTGTATGAATGTCTTCCTGATATGTAAACAAATGTCTACTCACCTAACATAGGGCATCAATGGCAGAAGCAAGGGAAGGATTCCAGTCAAGTCTAGTTTGGAGAACCAACGAGTTAATTGGAGTTACTTGCAGAAGCATGGCGGAAGAGTTGTTTACAAGAGTGTAGGCAACTGTGGCCAGCTATACCACTGTAGAAAAAAGTCTTCCTCTCCAGCACCAATTAACTGCTTATGAATCTTCAGGAAAGGGTGGGGTCTTCTCCTTCCTCCATCACCTCCCCACTTTCATGATGGAAAGTTTAAAAAACCTGCTCTTGTGCAGGTTTCCTGAGCTGATCACAGTGCTGATGGGTCCAGTGCCATCTGCCATGTCATGCCCAGGTGGCAAGGGTCTGCAGCAGAAGTTCTGCCCAGGTGCTGCTTCCAAAAGCAGTGATTAGGAAACTTCTCTTTCATTTCCGAGACTTGCCTGGGGAGCAGCANGGCAATCTTTATGCAGGGAGGTGACCAGCTTTCTCCAATGGCTGCCTTCCTTTTCCTGTTCAAACTGTCTGCTTCAGAAGAGCAAAGATTATAGAATTTTCATGATAATCTCTCTCCAGAATGCATGAATGTGTGATTGTGTGTTTGTGTGATCTGTCTATGTATCTATTTATCTATCTATTTATCCACATATCTATCTATATTTTGGAACTTTGGAGTTAGTTCAAGCTTGCTCAAAGTGGGGTCTTAAAGGTGGAGGTATTTTGGTCCTCAGATTCTAATAAGAATTATGTGGAAAGAATGTTAGAGGAAACCATTCCATGTTTTAAATAAGCACTAATTTTAAGTCCCATTGGTTTTCTAACTCATTTATAAAATGCAGACCAGTAGTCTTCTAAACATTTTTCCCACAGTCCATCAGCCCCAACTATTAAAAAACTTTAAAAAAATCATTCTATATCCTAATATATTAAGAATATATTCACATAAAGCATATCTGTGTCTACATAGTACACACACACACACACACACACATACACACAAACATACAGATGTTCATGTATATAAAGTTTATATAGAATAGAAATATCAGGGGTATTATAAAGAGTAAAATCTTAAACACCATGTATTGATTGATGGCACAAAAGGCAGAAGGTAATAGAAGCTGTGACTGAACACACTTCACTCATCTCATTTTGGATATTCTTGGCTCGTTCTTTGTCCTGCAGTGATCTGATGTTCTTGTTTTCAGGTCTTTATTTCAGTAAAGATTTTTAAGGATATCATCATTGCAAAAGATGTGTCTCACAAAGAAAGATAAACAGAATAAAATAAAATAAAAATAAACAGAAGAAGTTTATTCTTNGCCCATCTTACTAAACCATGGCATTCATTTTTCAATCCAAACTCAATTACACAAAGGTATTTATTGTTGGCAAAATTATGGACGAAACAGATACTCTCACATCTTACTGGTAGGAATGTAAATTGGTAGACCATTTATGAAGACAATTTGGCACTTTCTTTCTATATTACAAGTTTGCAATGTGATTTTTGAATTCAAATATTAGACTCCTTTAGGATTTAAGTAGCAGTCGTAAGAGCATGTGCAAAAATGACACATATAATATGGTTACTCAATGTAGTGCTGTTTGCAATAGCCAAAGATTACAGCCAGCATAGATACTTATCATTCGGGGACTGATAAACCAATCAGGGATCTATACATGAGGATAGTGTACCACAA
This sequence comes from Neotoma lepida, assembly GCA_001675575.1. Lineage (NCBI taxonomy): Eukaryota > Metazoa > Chordata > Mammalia > Rodentia > Cricetidae > Neotoma > Neotoma lepida. Next base: position 6,774 of record LZPO01117114.1, read on the forward strand.
TAAAGAATACAGAAACTCTTTATGTATTGGTATAGAAATGGCTCCATGACACAGCAAGTGAAAAAAAGTTGGGGAAGCATGTCTACAGCCTATGATTATTCCTACTATGAAAATAGAGGATGAGAAGGGGAAGGTAGCCACAGCAGGCTGTTACACATGCAGAGCACAGCTCTGTCAGGACCATGAGCTTCTAGGACTCCTGGTAGCTTCCGAAACTGCAATCTCTAGAGTGGGAAAGCTGGCCATGATGGTTCCTGCCTGGTCACCTCAGCACTTAGGAGATAAAGGCAGGATGACCAGAGTTTCAAGGTCATCCTTAGCTACATAGCAAATTTGAGGTAAGCCTTGGCTACATGACATCTTGTCTCAAAACAAACAAGACAGAAAAACAAAAAGAAAGACAGAGGATGGTAAGAGGAACGGAGGAGGATGGAGAGAGTGGGGGGGATGTTAGGAGCAATGGCTTGTGTTATTTTTTGTGCCTTTTGCTCTTAGGTGTTTTGGGTTCTGAACAATGTAAGATTATCACTTCTTTAAAATTTGTTACATTGTTGTGCATAATTATTTTGACTACATCGATAACATCCTGTAGCCAAGGGTGTTTCTTGCACTGTGGGCTTCTCTCTTTCAGCATTCAGCAGGTTCCACATGGCAGAGGAGGGGCCGAGAGTCAAGTGGGTAGTGTGTGTCCTTGCCAGGGATCAGCAAAACCCAACTTCTGTTCTTAGAACTTCTTTGTAAAATACACATAAATAAAGTTGAATTATTATCATTTCCAAACCCTACAGTATTCTCTTAAATCCTCCTAATCCAGCCGTCTTACTCTGAGAACAGACCCCTGCTATGGTTCCCCAGCCTCAGTGTTAGCTGAGAGATAAGGATTTAGTCCTGTGTCCTGCTCTCTCTAGCAATGAGCAACGTTTCACCTGACATAAATTCCAAGCAGTCTTAGCCTCAAGCTAAGTTGGTGGGGAAGGGAAGTCACGTGAGAAGACTTTGCTGTCTTTCTCTGCACCACATACAGTGCAAACTATGTTTGGGTNACTCTGCACTTTCCGATGGAATGTCTGCTTTTGGTTATGATGACTATTTTAACATCTGAAATATTTTTTCTTTAAAAATAAAGAGACATTTATGCAAAGGACAAGAGGTGCCCACAGCAAAACAGACAAACAGGACAACTCAGTTTGNGTCACTGCCCTTTCTAGCTCAGTTCTGACGTTCCACACAGCAGAGCCTCACATCAAGCAGGCTCGGGGTCATCTGCCGGGACCCTTCTTTCTGCTGTAGCTCTCTTGCCCCAAGCCATCTGTCTGACTTCTGGATACCACTGTGTCACAAGCACACTCTTGAACATTTCAGAAGAACATTTAAGTTCACACTAAAGTCAAATGCTAACAAGTCAGACACCGAGCAGGTAGAGCCATGTGACAGCCACACATGTTCAAAACCTCCTTGCCTTATTATGTCACATGTTCAACCGGCCCAAAGACATAAATAAAACAATAAAATAGCTATACCTTGAACACTTATTGACTAGCAAGCATTCCCAAAGCATTTTAAATGTGTAGTAAAGGAGGAGCAATGCAGATATTGGTGAATATACAATAAGGAAAATCATTGCATAGGCAGCAAAAGACACACGATCTTGCTAGCTCTTCCAGTTTTCCTGCAAATGTTAAATCCGATGTGCNCTTCCCAGATTGCCTTTTTAGTTTATGTGTGTATGAGTGTGCATATGCACGTGTGTGGAGGCCAGAGGTCAATCTCACATATTCTTCAGTTGTTCACCTGTGTCTTACTGGTCAAGACCCACCGATTCAGCTAGTATGGCAGGATAGCAAGCTTCAGGAATCCGTCTGTCTCTGCCTCCTATTGCTGGGAGCCCGGGCAGGCACCAGGGTTTTTTTATTTTTTGTTTTTTTAATGTTTTTTTGAGATTATAATATAATTACCTCATTTTATCTTTCTCTTTCTTTCCTTATCCAAATCCTTCCANATATCCTTCCTTGCTCTCCTTCAAATTCTCAACTTCTTTTTTCATTAATTGTTGTCACATACTGTGTGTGTGTTTGTGTGTTCCTAAATATATAAACTTGACCTTTTCAGTCTGTATAATGTTACTTGTAAGTATATATTTTCAAGGATGACCAGTTGGTATTTTATAATGAATTCATGTTCTATTTCCTGGAGAAGACCATTTCTCCTGCTCTCAGCTTTCCTTAGTTGCCTGTAGTTCTGTGTGTAGGGTTGAAGCCTCCTGGGCTTCCTCCCATCACCCCCTAACCCTTCCCCACTCCTTTCCACATTACATGTCCGTTGTTGTCCTGTTGGTGAGATATTATGGGTGTAGTTTCCCACCTGTCTAGAGACAGGATTTCACAGGAAACTCCCTAATGCTCTGGCTCTTACAATCTTCCTGTCCCTCTTCTGCAACGCTCCCTGAGCACCCAGGGTGCAGAAATTGTCCTGTGATGTGCCAGTTGGGACGGGGCTCCACAACTCTGCATTTTGGTTGGTGGTGGTTTTATGCGATGGTCTCCATTGTGCAAAACTAAGTTTCCTTGATGCAGTTATTTGTGGGTTTAAAGACAGATANTTAGGATGTAGCTTTGGATTCTGCTGGCTTAGCAAAATGGTGCACAACAGGCTTTGTATTACGTGGATCTGAACTCATGTCCTCACTGTGTGGGAGTCACTCTGCTAACTGACTCATTTTACCAGTGCTCAGTCATCAACAAGATTCATCTAGTCTGGAACCTTCTGTCTCTAACTTTCCTCAAAAATTTCAACCCCACCCTAGTTCCTAAGGAAACAGAACCAATGTCCCTTTTCTACTCCTAGAGCACTTCTTGGGCAGTATTTCACATGCACATATACATGCAGATATACACACTTGAACATGTATGCACACANAGATACACACGAAGGGCAATCTGGGAAGTGCAAGTTTGATTTTGAGCTTAGTTTTTGCAAAGAAAAATATGGAAAAACTAGAACATGTGTCATTTGATCTAGTCTATATGTAGCAATTTGTGTGGGGGGGTGTTTTTTTGCAATGCCTATTCTTTCTTCAATTTTATCTTATTGTTTTTATCATTTTCTGTGTTTGTATATGATGTGTGTGTATGTGTGTGTGTGTGTTGGGGGTGTGTGTGCTATGCTGTGTGTGTGGAGGACAGAGAACAGCTTTGTGGAGTTGATTCTCTCCATCCACCTTTACCTGAGGCTCAGGGATGGATCTCCGGCTTCACGCTTGTTCAGCAAGCACCTTTACCCACTGAGCCATCTTGTNGNCCCCCATCCAACATTTATGATACTTCCTTGCTGCATTCTGGCTTAGTCTATGTGCCTGAGTCTGCTGCTCAGAATGAACTTCTCCAATGAAGACCGTGCCTTCATCACATTTGACTGGTGTTTGCTTTGCCTGACAGTTTTGGGTTGTTCAGAAAAAAAATTAGAGTGAATGGGATGTAATTTGATTTGATTATACGAACACAGAATTTTTCCTCTCTTACATCACTTTGATTTTTCTAGTTCCCCTTTAAGCAACATTTCCACATACTCTCGACCCCCTGTAATCACTGCAGCTGCAAAGCCCTCTAAGTATTCCTAAAGCTGTGGGTTTGTTTTTNGACTTGAGTTAAGACGATGATTGGCACATAATTATCGATGACCAGAAAAGAATGGACTGTGATTTCAGAACCATTTTCTTGAAGTAACTGAATGATTTTCATCAAGAGAATTTCCCAACTGCAGGATCTATAGTAAACATGCTATGGTAACCAATAACAACCAGAGCAGAAACTGGATTGTTAGAGTAGGTCCCTCGTGTCTTCCTGGCTCTTTTCCTCTCAGCTCCCAATCACCTCCAGCTGTATGCTATATTCTTTCTCTTGTCTGGAAAATATTTTTTNAAATATCTTTATGTAAAAATTATCAAGATTTAAAGGTAATGAGTATTTGCATTGGAATAGAAAAAATCCCTAAAAATCTAAAAGGAATGATTTTGAATCTGAAGCTCTGCCTGTGAACCAAAATGTCTTTTTTGAATAAANGAGAAAACGCGGTCCTGGAAAAGGGATCTGATGGGGAGTCCAGAGATTGGTGTCTCTCTCAGACTTGCCCATTGCTGTCATTTTCGTTTGGAGACAGGCTGTACACTATAGCTCAGGCTGAATTCAAACTTAAGGCAATCCTGCTGCTTCAGCCTCCCAAGTTCTGGGATGACACAAGTGCACCACCGTGTCTAGTACCTGGCTTGCTCTTCATGCTTTAGATTGCCATTGCAAGTGGACAGACATCTTGTGTCCTCCCTTCAGAATGCATGTGTTGAAACCCTAATCCCATTCTAATGCTGGACTTGAGACCATCTGCAGATAGCTAGGGAATGGGGGNGAAGCCCTCATAGATGATATTGGTGCCCTCATAAAAACACGCCAGCTAACTAGCTCTTTCCCTACATTGTGAGGAGCTGGCAGTGTGTAGCTTAGAGAGTCTTCAGCAGAAAGGTCAGACTGNCCCTGACCTCAGGCTTCAAACCTCTAGAACTGTGAAAAATAAACTTCTGTTGTAAACCACCCTGCTTTTGGCATGTTGTTACAGCAGTCTAGTCTAAATAAGATATGTGGGTCTGTGACTATCTCAGACACTAGGGATGCATCATAATTGGACTGACAGGGCTTTTCTTCNTCAGAGTTCATAAATAATGGTAAATGATGCATCTGAAAACACACATGCCCTCTCAGAAACACTAAATCATGTTAAATGTGATATTTAGCAATTTATACACATACATGTCCAGTGCACCTTCATGTCCCTTTCTACTCCATGTACAGTAGATCATTGTATCCTTAGACTTGATGGTTCATTGCAGATGGTGTGAGGAACTCAAGTTTGGAATCATGCAGATGTTTAGGCAAAAATGTTTCTATTCAAATAGATGATTTCAAGGATTGGCTTTAACATATTACTTATCTTTAATGAATTATACAAATGTCCTTGAATTTTTTCTGGGAAAACAATTTCTACATATAAAAAAAACAAATAGCAGGTAGAAGCATACTAGTTTCTACATGCACCAATATTGTGATCGCTATTTTACTTACAGTAATTTGTTCAATTCTTGAGTTTGTCAGATCCCATTAATCATCACTCTGTGAAGCAACAGAGCCTGTAGTAAATATTGTAAAGAATCTATAGAAATAGCTTAATTGATAATAAGTAGGAAACCTCAAATGATATCCTATGAATTCTGCAGAAAGAGTGTAAATTTGGAATTCTCACACTGAAAAAAAAAGCAACATGTGGAATTAAAAGTTAGTTCAATGGAACTCATGACACATGAGACACAGGAGAACACAAGACAAAATAGAGGTCACCTGAACAGAAAATAGGTTTAAAAAAAGGAGCAGAGCACCAAGGAGCTGAAGGGGAGCATCAGGGCTTTAAAATATGTAACCAACCACGGGCTCGGATGGCTCAGTGGGCAAAGGTACTTTCTGCCAAGTCTGGCAACTTGAGTTTGATCTCCAAGATCCACATGGTGGAAAAAGAGAATCAAGTCCTCCAAGCTGTTCTCCGAACTCCACTGGCATTGTGGAGCATTTAACCACACACACATGCGCGCGCGCGTGCGCGCGCGCACACACACACACACACACACACACACACACACACACACGCACACATGCATGCACTTAAATTTATATAGTCTTCCTCAAGGATGAATCCCCCCTAACTGGTTATTGAATATCAATTGTTCAGTCATAGAATCATATACATACAAGTTACACTAAATGAACTGAGCAAGTTGTATTTATATTTGTGTGTGNGTGTGCAACAAAAANCATTAAATCACAGGGAGCTCACACAATGGGAGTCAGTGAACACTACCAATCAGAGGTCTGTTTTCCACCAGGAGAGTCACTTGTCAACACTTACCAGCCAGAGATGGTTATGTTCCTNAGTGGTAGATCATTTGCTTTGTATATACAAGGCCCTGGGTTTGATCCTCGACATTGAAAAATAAGCAAACAGTGAAAAACCCAAACAATGAAATAAAAATGTGCCCTAGCTTATCACTACACAGTAAGTGCAGGAAAAGAGCCCTAGAGTGATGGACACCTTCTCCTCAAACACAATGCAGACAAAAGAAGATTAAGTGTTCAGAAGTGCTACAAATCTAGGGGGAAGGGGAACACTTTCTCATTGCTGGTGGAACTGCAAACCGGTACAGCCTCTATGGAAATTAGTGTGGAGGAAATTGAAAACTGATCTACCACNAGATCCAGCTATATCACCTCCAGCATATACCCAAAGGAATCTACATCTTACTCCATAGATACTTGCTCATCCATGCTCAATTAAAAATAACAAGGAATTGTAAAAAGCCTAGATGGTCATCAACTGGTGAANGGATAATGAAGATGTGGTATATTTATACAACGGAATATGATTCAGTTGTTAAGAAAAAATGAAATTTGCTAGTAAATGGATGCAGATACAAACAATCACCCTGAGTGGGGTAATTCAGACCCCAAAAGACCAATATTNCATGTTTTCTTTTATATATGGATATTAGTTTTTAAGTTTTAGATATGTATATTTTAATTAGAATAACCACAATAAACTACTTAGGTAGCTAGTGAGGACCAGGGAAGAGAAAGGGGTTTTCCAAGGAAGAAGAAATAGAATATACTGTTACAAAGAGATAAAAGGGAAATCAGAATAGGAGGGTTACATGGAGAGGGGGATGGGAGACCGGAGTAAAGGAGGAAATATGGGAAGGGACAGGGTTANNGCCCTTCAAAAAGATATATGGAAAACTACTACTGTAGAAACTTCCTGAAATATACACATATATGAAAAGACTTTAAATGGAACCACTATATAAAGAGGGAGATAATGACCCAACTAGACATCTTATGCCACCAAGTAAAATCCCCTGTGTCAGGAATGAGTTAGATCTTGTTGAGTCATTGACCAACTATGTCCCACAGACTCCCCCAAACATTACTGACCATTGCCACTGCTATTGGTCGCCATCCACAACCTGATAGTACACAGCTCTTGCATGGCTCTTGAGGTTCAATAGAACATCATAAGGGAAGGAGAGATAAGTACAGAAATGGGTAATCATGTAATTATGATATCACTTTTCTTCAGGTTAATTTCCTTAAAATTAAGTAGAGTATTTACAGCAAAATAATATCACAATATAAGGTTTAGAACAATAATTGCACAGAATTTNGNAAGAGCCTAAATGGAAAGATGGTCTTGAAGATTCCTACATTATATATGTAGTCAGTAATATCAAGTCCAGGTAGACTATAAATAAAGATGTAAATTGAAATCTCTAGAGAAAGCAGTATAAAATAAAACAGTGGAGTGTATAGAACANAATACTAAAATACTATTTGATTAACATAAACTGACTCAAAAAGAGGTAATAAGTAAGAATACAGTCAATAACTAGATAGTAAAAATATAAAGTCATATATACTTACGTTGTTACACATTATATGCAAATAGAATAAGCACTCTAGTTCCAAGAGGAAATTACCAGACAATAAAGTAAGACTGATCTATTAATCATCTACACAGACACATTTCAGAAATTAAGACATAAACAGCCTGAAAGTGAAGGGATAGGCAATGTTGTAATACAAATCAATCTCAGAGGCAGTGTCACAATGAGTTCTCAANTCATCTAGAAGACAGCAATCTCCAATGTGTATGAACCTAATAACAAACCTCCAAAAGACTGAAAGCCAAAATGACACAGAAAGACGAGAGTCACACCAGAGCTGAGGATTTAATGTCCTTTCCCAGTAACTAATAGAAAGAACACACCTATAAAAATGCAGATTGAAGCAATATTCTCAATTTATTCAGTCTAAGTCTCCTACAAGTCTAGCTATCCACCAAAGAACACATAATTTTCAAGAGTTCATACACAACTCATTAAAATAATTTGTATACAAGACTATGAAATATGTCAGCAGGATCACACCAATTATACTCATAACCTTACTAATTAAATATTGGTAATAAATACCAGACTAACCTCCCAAAATTTAGAACTAGATAACATGTACTTCTAAGCAACTCGCAGGTCAAAAAAGAAATAACAAGAGAAGTTAGGAACAGAGTTTGCTGAATGATAGTAAGAGTGGATGGGTTAGGAAGGACANCTTGAGANGCATTTAGAGGAGAGAGCTCTTGCTTTCAAATNCTGCTNTTGGGTAAAAGTCCTAAAACCACTATCTAAGCTAGCATCCTAAGATGAAAGCAAAAAAGACATGGANATCAAGCCCAAAGTAACTAGAAGAAAAACCATAAAGCTAAGAATGAAAATCAGGAAAATATAAGACAAAGGAAAAAATCAAGGAGTTCAAAGCTGATGCTTTTTAAATATTCAATGAGCAAACTTCTAGCCAATCTGTTCAAGATAAAAGCTGAAACAGCATTTAATGCAATGTAAAGTTAAAGTTTATCACCACAGATCCTACAGGTCAGTTTGTTTTTAGTTTTTAGTGGCTCCCCAGGAAATAATACAC
>LZPO01117114.1:17679-30376 GCA_001675575.1 Neotoma lepida
AGACATTGGTGGTACTACAGTGAGATGGGATGAGAAATATTGGTGGCCATCCTTTTCCATATGGAACTACAGGTGTGGGGTGAGAGCTAAAGGAAGGCCCCCAAATGAAAGATAATAGGATAAGGTGGGAATTAGACCCTTGATGTCTACTGAGATACAGAGATTGGCTGGAATGGGTGTTCCCTATCTGCTATATGCTCTTAATATCTTGGCATGGCTGCTTCATTAGGAAGAGGTTGGCAAAGTCCTTTAGAGAACCATTCCAGAAATACTACATCCACAGATGTGAGATATCAGTAACAGTCAATGAGAACTTCATGCCTATGAGATGGTTTAGACCAAATCAATGAATTCCTTGAAAAACACAATTTATCAAACAATCATCAGAAGACATGGAACCTACCTTTCCTTTGAATAACATAATTGGTATAAGATTTGATTATATTCCTTCAAGTGAATTTGAAGAATAGTTCTCACAGAGATTCTTTGAGGCTGGAGAGATGGCTCAGCAGTTGGGAGCACTGGATTCTCTTCCAGAGTACCTACATGGCAGCTCACAACTGCCTATAACTCCTTTTTCCGGGGAGCCAGAGCTGTCTTTTGGCCAGTGAAGACACTATACTCATGTAGTATACAGACATAAATGCAGGCAAATGCTTATACATATACAATTTTTAAAATTTGACAAAGAGAGCTGCTTCACGACTCTGCCATTTCATTTCTATCTTGGTGGGCACCTTGGAACCATCATTTTTTAAAGCCTCCTAATCAATAAAATTCATTGTAGGACATGAGGTCTTCTCTTTCTGTATTGTTATAAGCTTCTGAAGGCTTCATTAAGAGTGTTGAAGTAGAGCATACACAATGGAAAGAATCATATTCTAAACCACGCTCCTCTTTTATGAAGAGCAGTCTACATATTTTATTTTGTAGCCTGTTTCTCCTCATGAGAAATGGAGTGGAGAACTGTCACAGCTTTGTATATTTAGTCACCAGCTGGTCCAAATTCTCCCATTTCAGTGATGTCAATGTTCATGCTGAAGCGGTGTTGAACTTGGGTAGACTGCCTACCCTGCTGTCAGTGGGGAGACACCACGTGTGAGGCACTAACTGAGGCAAGAATCCTGTTGTTCCCACAAAGCCCCTCTTGCTGGTCTACTACCTGCATCATTAGCAATGATAAATGACAAAGTTGAAGGACAAGAGATGCATTTGGCAGACTACCCTGGAATAAGGCAATGAAATGTTNTAATGGCACTTGGATTGGCCTCAGCCATTCTATGTGCAGAAATCTCTGATATATTTGGTGCCAAACTGTTGACTTCCCTCTCCAAGAAGGAGTGATCTTCAAAATCTCGCTGGCTCCTGAAAGCCAGTCAGTAGGTTTAAGNCTGCCAGACTTACCCTGATGTCAANAAGTACCACTGTTTCTGGTGTTTAATAAGTCTTTAATAGAAGTGTTTTCTTTTTATAAATGTCTGCCAAGACTTCCCATATTTTATAACTGAATTTTTCATCCATTATTCCAGTCTACTGAGCTCTGTTGAAGCCTGCTTCTGTGATCCAACAGATAATTAATTTCAGCTTTATACCATCTCAGAGTGTAAGCAACATATCCTCAGGCCCATCAGGTCCTGGTTTTCTCACCCATGAAGTGGGGATAATTATAACATCAAATCCAAAAGTTCCCTATCGGCATCAAATGAGTTAATTTGCCGAAATTATGTAGTAAATTCCCGGTATCTTAAATACCATTACTGTTATCCTTATCCAATACTTTATTTAATATAAAGAGTTTAAAGCCAAAACTAAGTCCTACATCCCAGCACCCAGGCAGGTATAAACCTCTTCCATGGACCAATGGGCTCATCATCAAAATCATTTAGCATTCTTGTTTTTCCTGTGGCATTGCTGGTGTTGGGTAACACCNTAGTTAGGCTTCTTATGAGAATGAAAATGAGAGATTTTGTTCCATATATACCTCAAATCAAGGTGTGACATGAGTTTGTTCCATATATACCTCAAGTCAAGGTGTGACATGAATTCTCATGTTAAGACGTCGATAACTGAGAACTGAACATGAAATTTGCATTGTTATTTCCTCTGTGAACATCTGACATTCTGAATCTTTAGAGACTCTTGAAGCATTTACTCTTTCTCTATTCTGCTCTAATGAGAACTCCCTGTGTGCTCAATAATTGCCATCATATTAGAAGAAAAAAAACCATGCATGCATTATATCCTGGTAATCTTAGAGTCTAAGGAAGTGCAGGTAGTTGACATTTTATAGGAAATTTATAACTAGGTAGTACAAAGGCCAAGAAGAAGGTTCGGTGAGGTGTCCCTGAGGACAAGCGCTGGGGCTGAAGTCAGAGCTGGTACAGGAAACCAGTTGGGCATTTGAAGAAGTAAGTGTGTGTGTGATGAGATGCAGAAGTAAGTGTGAGTGTGTGTGTGTGTGTGTGTGTGTATGTGTGTGTGTGTGTGTGTGTCGAAATGTAGAAGTAAGCATGTGTCAGATGTAGGGACAGCACAAAGGCAGTTGTTGAGATCAGGGAAGGAGCAGGTAGAGGTGCATTGTGGGAACTGGCAGTGAGAACTGAAGTCCCCTGAGAAGCCCATGTTTATGTTGGTGCTCCTGCACATTGATTGGCTGACTAGAACTTGGAGGTTGTGGAGTGTTNGGATATTACAGGTTGAGAGCCAGGATTATCTTAGGCTAACTTTTAACAGCCACTTATCATCAGCCTTTCCATTCAACATAACATCGAGAAAACCTTCAGAATGTATTAACCTAGTGGATCACTAACTTCCACCAACTCTAAAACTAAGGACGTCCTCCGATAGTATCTGAATCCTATAGTGGTTTCCTCACATTGCCTGTAACCTGCCTACCTGATGTCCTTGTCAGTGGCATTTGGTAAATTCGCTGATTTATTCTGAGGGTAAAAGTTCATGCAGGACCAGAAGATGGTTCAGTGGATAAAGGCCTGGTGACCTGAGTCCAGTCACTGTGCAAGGAGAGGGCTGTCTACTAAAAGCTGTCCTTTGACCTCTATGTGTACAGAATGACAAGTACATGTCTATGCATGCACAAGTGTGTGCAAGCACACTTGAGAGAGAATAATTGTTTTATTAAATCTAGTCACTTCTGCTGTGGAACAGGCTTCCAGAANAACTTGAGTCTGTATTCCCAACCCACNGTTACTCACATTTGGCTCAAAATAAGGTGTTTCTTATTTCCCTTGAAGCAAGAACTGTATTTTACCTCAGTCTTAAGAACTGATACTAGAGAGGTGGTGGCAGAGGGTTGGTACAAGTTAGTGACTAACACTAGGTGGTAGTTGAGTTGATGCCAAGTTGCTTATTCAATGAATCGTTGCTTATTAGCAACGACTTGAGGAAGGAAAGGGATTCAGGAACGGAGAGGAGTCGAACAGTTCTTCAGGCCAAGGAGGTAGATTGCATATGGCTGTTCTTGGAGTCTCTATGGCAGTGACTGGGATATGGCTGCTCTCAGAGACTGATGGGTCTTTATGACAGAAATGTTCTCTTCTTTCTGGAAGGTCATGGAAGTTCACCTTGCTCCCCACATCATTGCAGACCAGAAGGCGCATGACAGCCCCTGGGACTATGACGCCGCTCACCCAGCATGCTTACCGGCAGTGAGACAATGATTATTCTTGTCCCCCTGACAGCCCACAGTGAAAACAGACTGAGCAGGTGGGTCTCTTCTTTCTGTGCAAGAGCAAAAACCAAATATAATTTCCAATTTAGTCCCTTTGTACACATATGTGAGCCTTTTTGTTCTCCATACTTTGGGGAAGAAGAAAAACCTGACAGGATGATTAACTCTAGAATTGTGATTCTGCTCCTCCCACTCTGTGTGTGTGTGTGTGTGTGTGTGTGTGTGTGTGTGTGTGTGTGTGTGTGTATGCCGGTGCAAACATGTTCATGCATGTACTTAGGTCTTCACCATCTTAGCCATCTTCCTAGTCCCTTCAACTTAGTCTTAACTGAGGCTTTGTCTCTCCTCCAACAATTTTCAACTTGAGCCTCAGTACTTATTGAAACTACCAAAATAATGAAAATAGAATCTCTTTCATATAGACATTATAACTCAATAAATTTTTAGGACCTCCCCATTGCCGTGCATGATATTTCCTGAAATTTGGAGGCCAAGCCTTCAGTGAGTGAGAGAGTATTGTATGTAGAGTCAAGAGGTGTCGATGGCCACTCTGACCAATTCTTGCCAACTTAATCCCAGACTGATTTGTTTCACGAACCCAGGAAGTATCTTACTTCTTTCAATCGTTGTCACAAAATCTTAATGGCCCCTTCAAACAAAAATGTACCTCGCAGGCCTAGTAACTGACCTATTTGATTCCAACATAGATCATAATAATTTACCAGTGTCACTTACTCGAGAGTTTGATTGCCTTCTTTGCCTCCGGGTGCTGGAAGAAAAGGGCTTGGTGACTGAAAGGGTTAAGTGGATTTTATTATAATGTGTTCCTGTTTCATTCGCTCCCTTCAGCTTCTTCACAAAATGTTAATCTAATTGTGATACTATCAGTTTGATGACAATATGACAAGACAGACAAATTTGATTTTATTCTCCACAGACCAAAGCATATGCTGCTTGGAAGGCTTTGACAGAGAGAAGGACATAAAACAAATGGAGTTCATGAATATACAATCTTTATGGTACACAATAGTGACATCTAGACGTCAGAGACTAGGTGGGTGAGCCTGAGACTTTACTATTGAGATTAATGGGTACGTAAAAAGGTGCCAACAGAGAGTACTACAGTTTATGTTAAAAACGTCGATGTGGATAAGAATAATTTTCTTCTCAAGATGGATGATACACTTAATGGCTGGGAGACATTTGGGCTCAGTAGCAGTGCCTCCAAAGTAATTTTTTTTGTTGTTATTGTAAATTATATAATCTTAACTGCAATTATAGTTCTGTTCCGGTAAAGGTCAAGTTAGCACTGTGGATGGTTATGAAGCAAAAATGGAAATTCATGTGTGGAGTCCCTTGTTGATCACTTATGAATGATTTCAAGTAAGATGATTTTTTTGGTAACTCTATTTCTCATTTAATGTAATACAGCAAGTAAAGACAGCACACATTAACAAAACACAAATTAGATTTCTCTAAGTAAACATGCATCTTCTAATGGAGTGAGGCTGTTGGAGGAAGGACAGCATGAAGGTTAAAAACACCAGGCACATGGGGAAGGTTTGTGTTCAAGAAAATCGGAAGCAGAAGCGTTGAAAACTTCTTTGCTGGGTTTCAATCTCNGCTTGTAGTTTTGTTTTCCAGAACACAGAATCCAACATGGCTCCTGCCCTTGGCTTCCTGAAGTTTACTCTGACATGGAGCCTCAGCCCACCTTTGNGAGAGGCGTGAAAACGATTGTCTCAGTAGCCGCTTGCTAAGCCGTAGATTTTTGGATCTTCCTATGGTAATGAGTTTGAAGGGATTCAATCCAGGTCCAATTTTAATCTCAATCTTTTCCTTTATTTCACAAAGAAATATAAATGCCAAGCTCACAATATGAAATACATGAACATAGAATTGCCAAACTTTAAAGATCTCTTCCTTTTAATATAGTTCCTGAAATCAGAACTCTACGACNATATACTGAAGAATTAATTGTGGCAACACATCTTGAGAGCTTTCCATTTTCATTAGGGAATTTTTATCTACGAGAGCTTCCTCATGGTTCTGATCAACAGGAAAGTTTACAGAGTACACTGATAAATGGAGAGGGTCACATTGACCTTNACNCATTGAAGGTCATCTATGATTGTAATCATAATTTCTCCCACAAGTTGCCATCCCATGCTGTCAGTCCTAGGACCCCGTAGGAAAGGAAGACTCTCCTGCCAACCCAGATCCCATGTACCTCCTTTCTCTCTTTCATGGCCTCTTTTTTAATTAATTGTTATTACTTGCATATATGTATATGTTCCTAAATACATAAATATAACCTGTTCAGTCTGTACAGTGTAACTTGTATTACACGTTTTTAGGGCTGAGCATTTGGTAGTGGATAACCAGTTGGTGTGCTCTTCCCTGGGGAAGACCATTTCTGTCCACTTCAGCATTCCTCAGTTGCCTTTATGTAGGGTTGAGGCCTCCTGGGTCCATTCCACCCAACCCCTGTCTGTGTGAGCATGTCTGTTGTTATCCTTGTTCAGTTATTTCTTAGCTAGTGGTGTTGGCAAGATGGTAGAGGGTGGGGGATGGGTAAGATTATACACTGCCCATACATATGGAATTTTCAAAAACTACATAGTTTTTAAATAGATGGTGGAAAGAAGAGGAGGAATAGATTTCCCTGTTGTTTCGGCAGCAGCTGGAGTTCTGCACTTTAAATAAGCTATCTGGCACTTTTGTAAACAATTCTATCAAATAGTTGTTATTTCTTTTTTTTTAAGAGTGAAAACTTAAGTAGAATGCCAATTTTGAAGGCCTGATAAGGCCAACTTGGAACTCAAGATAAACTTTAAAGAAATCCTGAGATCGTTCCAGAATAACTATCAAGGAAATCTACCTGACTATTTTATTCTGTCATGACTATCATCAATCAACATTTTGCCTACAGTATGAGCTAGCAAAGGGACACTTTCATTTCAACATAGATCACAGCATCCTATGTCTAATAGACTCCAGACACAGAGAAAAGGTGATTTTCTTCTAAGTGAGGCTGGTGAGCTGTTTGGTGACGTGTTCAACAAGAGTACATCCATGTTCNGTCTGGTATCACTATATGACAGGATGAATAGACACTTGGAGGCTACACTGGACCTGTAAGGAGCTGGGGTCCATGTGTGATGCTCTGTCTCTGTAACTACTGAGCTCTGGTCTGCCACAGGGCAGCAGCTTTCTTCCTCCTTAGACTGTGCCCTGACTCAATCACACAAAGGATTGCTTGTCAAGTCTAGCCAAATATAAGATCTCTCTCTCTCTCTCTCTCTCTCTCTCTCTCNTCTCTCTCTCTCTCTCTCTCTCTCTCTCTCTCATACACACACACACACACACACACATATATGTACATTGAAGCCCACAGAGAGTTCCTTATAGACAAAAGAGTTCCTTATAGACATATCTGGACAAATATTAAGTAGCAGTATTTTATTTCAATGAGAGGATTAAAATAGATNTAAAAAATACTTCTGACTTTTTGTGAGCATACTAGAAGGCTCTGTGCTAAACCAATTGAATTCTTTTTGACTCAATATCCTTACCTGGGAAATATGTGATTAGATTGATTCATATGTAGATAACCACTTGATCATGGCGCAATTTCTACCCCATCTAAACTCACTGTTAATTGAACATAAATCAATTTTATTAAAGCATAGTTTTCCTCACATTACAAAGATGGATGTTCTATTGAAGTCGCCAAATGTGTGTGCCTGTTTATGAACACACGTGTATGTACACATGCATATGTATACATAAATATTTTTGTGATTATTAACATTATGTATGTGTTAATACAATTAGGCATTTTGGTTGGTCTCTGTTTGCACTCCCTTTGCAGAAGAGCC
The DNA here is from genome assembly GCA_001675575.1 of Neotoma lepida. Taxonomy (NCBI): domain Eukaryota; kingdom Metazoa; phylum Chordata; class Mammalia; order Rodentia; family Cricetidae; genus Neotoma; species Neotoma lepida. The sequence continues at coordinate 25,249 of LZPO01117114.1, forward strand.
TCATTATCTATATAATCATTACACTTTGTGGTGTTACAGGCTCAGCTCCCTTAACACTGGATGTGGCTTTTTCTATCCACANAGGTATTTCTTTTCAGCTGTGAACTTGTACTATGATGNAATCTCATGATTTCACTTTCTTGGGGCAGCGATGGGTACTGATCGNTGGATGCTGTAGGTCAATTTGAATGTCTGACACAGATGGGAGACCCACTAGTGTGAACAGGGGAAAAAATGAATGAATGATTCCCCAAGGTCAGGAGTTGACAGAAACTACCAGAGGCTTGCCAGAGCTTTCCAGGAGGATGTGGCCCTGCCTCCACCTCACATCCATATTTGTGTATTTTAATATTTTAATATGGGAAGAAAATNACATCCATATTTGTGTATTTTAATATTTTAATATGCNAAGAGAATGTATTTCTATTTTTAAGTCATCCAGGCTCTGGTAATTAAGAAAACCATACTTNACATGAATACTATGCTATTTGTTTTGAATATGAAATATTCCTCATAGGCTAATGGCTAATGTGTTTGGACACTTGTGTGCACACCCCACCCCACTCCACCCTGGCCGGAGGTATTGTTTGGAGAGGTTGAGGAACCTTTAAGAAGTGGGACATGGCTGGGAGGGTGGGTCCCTGCAGAGAGGGTGGTCTTGAGGGCCATCGCTTGGCCCATTTCTAGCCCCAGATCTCTGCTTCCTGATTGGAGCCACAGACCAAGCCACTTCACCTACTCCTGTGACAGACTGTAGCTCATGAGTCACGAGTCAGAATAAAGCTCTCCTTGCTTAAGTTGCCTCCGTCGTGCATTTTATATCATTGAGACTTGAAAGTAACAAATGCACCCGCCGACGGGTGTGATTCCTTTTCCTCCTACTTGGTCTTGAGGTTTCCAGGAGTAGGGTCATTGGAAGTTCCAGCCCTACCCCAGCAGTGTCTGGGCAACATGGCTCTGTGTATTCACAGAGCTGTTTGGACACAGTTTGTCTCGCTTCTCTCACACACTGTGTGAGCCTGCCCACTGATGATGGTGCCCCTTTCCTGGGAAGCAAGTCATCCTCTTCTCTCTGGGGGTCTATGAGTAATAAAAATGCTATCTCTTCTAACTGAGGGGCTAGAATGAGCAAGCGTGAGTTCCCTACCATGGGTGGGAAGTTGCTACTAAGATGCACTTGTGACATCCCTGTGGGATTCAAGGAGTCACTAAAAGGCAATTACATAAAGCAGACACCATCATGGACCACATTGAAGGAACTGGGAGGAGGTGGGATAGGTGATTGAACCCTGCTTCCTGTGAGAAGATCCAGCTTAAGTTTCAAATGGATTCCAAGGCAATGAAACAGTGGACATTCCTACTANGTGAATATAGGGGGAAACGAAACTGTGCTTTCTGATAGACCAGGATGTGAAAAGATCCATCGATGACTCCCGCTACCATACAGCCTTCTTTGCCATCCCTTCTCCATCACAGNGGACAGCACCTTCTGAACTGTAAGCCTATCCCTTCTAAATATGAGTCTAAATATGAGTCTAAATAAACCCGAGCCAATAGACTATTCAACAAAAGCAACTTGAAGCAGTTTGCTTGGGTGTCCTTTGCTTGGGTATCCTTTGCTTGGGTGTCCTTTGCTTGGGTGTCCTCATACATGGCTGTAGAGCGAATCTTAAACGGTCTTATTAATTGAAAACACCAGGCCAGGTATTGAGGTAAATTCTGAATGATCAGAGAGACAGAACAAGCCACAGCCAACCTCACCTTGCCAACTCCTTAGCTGATCTTGTTTCCTCAGACTGCAGGCTTCTGAGTCCTCTCCCGAATGAATCTCAGCTGAACTCTGCTCAAAGTCTGAAAGCTTAAGAGGCCCTCTAGCTTCTGGTTTCCACACCTTATATACCTTTCTGCTTCCTGCCACTCCTTTCTGGGATTAAAGGCATGTGTCTTTCTCAAGCAAAGACATGAGATCTCAGGTGCTGGAATTAAAGGTGTGTGCCACTGGAATTAAAGGTGTGTGCCACCATGCCTGGCTGTTTCCAGTGTGGCCTTGAACTCACAGAGATCTGGATGGATCTCTGCCTCGGGAATGCTAGGATTAAAGGCGTGTGCTACCACATCCTCTGGCCTCTATGTCAATCTAGTGGCTGTTCTGTTCTCTGACCCCANATAAGTTTTATTAGGGTACACAATATTTTGGGCGACATAATATAATCACCACACATGGCTTTTATCAGACATTCTTCCCAGAAATAAGAAAATTAACCAAGATGGAAGGCCTGCCATGCGAAGTGGGGCCACCGCGGTGCGGTGCTAACCCGGTCCACGCAGTTCTTGGGCCTTTGGGGCTGGTTTGCAGGTGGAACGTGGAGAAGTTNGAGCTTCCAGCTAGAGAAGCAGTGAGATGCTGTAAGTGGAGTTTTGTGGTTTAAGCTCAGAAGACTGAAATGGGGTTATCAAAAACTGGGCCCGTGAGGTTTCAGATAGGAACAAGGATTCTATCAGAAGCGGGCTCCATGTGATGTTACCTTTTGGCAAGGAATCCGGCTACATTTCACCCGTGTCTTGAAGTTTTAAGTGAGACTGAGTGCAAAGGCAAGGGACTAAGTAAATTCGGTGGAGGAAATTGTAAGACAGCATAAAATGTTCAGGTTTTAACACGGTTGCTGCCCACCGCTTTAAACAAATTTAACACGAGCAATGTGTGGAGCACGAGTGTGAAAAATAAGTGGTGTGGGTAGGAGGGGAGAGTGAGTGCGGTTAAAATTCCACCCAGGTGTAGAGAAACGGAACCCAGTGAGTTCATACAGTGAGTAATAAAGACGGCCAATGCAGGAGAACAAAGTGCCAATGTTCAGAACCATGTGGTTGGCCCTCAAAATCTCTGTGCCATGTGATTCTGTTTATTTGATATTTAAAAAAACTGTAAAGGACATTGTCATAAATCTTTAACAATCAATCATCATGGCACAAGGAATCTTTTGCATGAGTAAAGGAGACACTTCTTTTCTTTATTGTGGTGTTTGGGGGCAAGAAAAATGTCAGAACTTACTGAATCCTACCTTGAACGTAGACTTTAAACTGTAGTTTACAACACAGGAAAATTTTTTTTATTTTTTTTTCATTGAGATAGAAGTTGGTATGAGTCTAAATAAACCTGAGCCAATAGACTGTTCAACAAAAGCAACTTGAAGCAGTTTGCTTGGGTGTCCTTTGCTTGGGTATCCTTTGCTTGGGTATCCTTTGCTTGGGTGTCCTTTGCTTGGGTGTCCTTTGCTTGGGTGTCCTTTGCTTGGGTGTCCTTTGCTTGGGTGTCCTTTGCTTGGGTGTCCTTCACTCCTTGAACTTAAGAAAATTACTTATTAACACTGTCAGTGTTTTCAACTAAAATTTCCATTTTTGAAATTCTTAAATTTATAGAAGAGCTGAAAGATTAGTACTGTAAATATTTGTATACCTTTCAATGTCTTAAAACATATTTTATTTAATCTCTGATAATACATTTCATACATTATACAATATATCACGATCCTATCTTCCCCAGTTCTCCTTTCCCACGCCCCTGAGACATTCCCTAACACGGCCCTTTCCCACCTTCATGTTCCCTTTCTCCTCTCCAAAAATAGCACCTTAAGTTCTATTAGTGCTGACGGCTGGAATGTCGACTGTCTTGTTGGCTTGATCTGGGGTAGGTCTTGCACTGGTAACCATGGCTGCAGCGAGTTCATGAGTAGATCGGCCATACCACATCCAGGAGATAGTGCTTCATGGCACGACTCCCCATCCTCCAGCCCTTAACATTGAAGGGCTTTTAAAACCAGTAGTTTTAAAAGGCAAAGTTGATAAACACTTTGATGCTAAGCCATATTGCTCACACTGTGAGTCACCATGAAGTCATAGCACAACAGCCCTTCTTTGGTCATTGCCAAGCTGAGAGATGTCTGTGAGGCAGGAGGATAACTCAGAGGAGGTTAGTATGATTTAGTTGAATTGGCTGCACTGCCAAACCACTAATGGTCTCCAGAGATGGAGAAATAAAACTGTTTCAATGTATTTCATTATGGTCTGATTGCAAAAAATGAGTAGTCATTTTAAAACATTGAGGCCTTTTTAATTTTTTTTAAGCAAATACTAATGATGCCTTCCCATAAGAATTCCAGTGTTCTCCTGATTGTTAATGAAGCCTGGGCATGAGAGAGCAATCACATGATCTCACTGTTTTCTTCAGTTTCCTGGGTACCACATCTGTTTGCTTCAGAAACCACACTGTCATTTCAGGGAACATGTGTGAACTGCATTTTTTGCAGTATGATGTGTTGTCCAGAAAGTCCCTGGCCAGCGTCATCCAGGCAGCAGAGATCCATCAGATGGTGGCTGTGGCAGATGGCAGCTTTTGTGGAAATCTAGTGACATATGGTCTGCATTCACAGTGCTGGGGCCTCCTTGTCACCCTGTGGCTTCATTGCAGCAAGAGCCCCAGTTCTCCCAGCCTCTGGTTTGTGTTGCCTGGACCAGTCCCTGTAGTATTCTGTTCAACATGCCAACCATACCCCTTCAGGGATCACGTGCCACAAACAAGCTTGTGTCGTCTGTTACCTACTCTTCCTTTCCCATGATTCCCCATCTGGTCTTTACAGCACACCTACACAATGCTCAAGAATCTGTGGTGACTTCTAATTACTAAGGAGATCCCAGCCAGGCTCCATGGTGAGACTACCAGTGTGCAGACAATATGCATCTCAGATGACCAAACGGCATCTCATCGATCCTCTTAAGTCTTCATCAAATAGCACAGTTCCTTTCTATCTCTGCTGCATGNTTTTTTTCTTGCCAGAGCACCAGCCTTAATCTTCTCCACTGATTCCCTACCTTCTCCGCATTCTTTTTCCCTTACTGAGGTACAGCACTTGTTCAAGCCCTCCACTTCCTCCAGGAAGCCATTCTTTACCTGGTCCCCTCCCAGAGCTGAGGCAATTTCTTCCATTTATCCACCTATTTTGTCTAGTGTTACTGATGTGTCCGTGTATCACTTGGAAATATATATTTGTCTAGATATTTTTCATTAGTCTTTGTCTTGTTAAGCAGATTATAAGCAGTTCAATGAGTTCAATGCTTTATGCCTGTATACATA
>LZPO01117114.1:30981-47282 GCA_001675575.1 Neotoma lepida
GTCCCAATGAGTGAACTTAGATCTTCAGGCATGATGGTAAGCATCACTGAGCCACTGGCTGGAGAATTTGAACTTATGTTCAAGTTTCCCTGATTCTAAATCTGAAACTGATCGCCTGAGTCTAGGTGTGTGCGTGGTGGGTGGTGATTCTCTTGGGTTCAGCGGGCTTCCTGTGNGGTGTTGGCAGATGCCCACNTNCTCTGGAGGAGTGCTATAGCCCCGGAACCCCTTCTAGCCCGCAGTGAGGAAGGGGACCATCTTTCTTCTTCAACAAGAGCATGGTATCATAAATGTGATTTAGATGCTCTGTCTCAGAACACAACTGTACAGGGAATGCCAAGAGCATAGTCTGAGCAAGCATTCACTTNTCCACTGAAATGAATCAGAGTCTCCAGTCCTCCTGATTTTAGTACTGGGAAAAGANATCCTTGATCAACAGGATACATGCTGTACTTTCTTGAAATACCATGTACTGTGTTAATGAGTATTTGTTATTAAAGCAGTAGGGTACTCAGCCCAAGGGAGGACCTCAGGCTCAAAACCCCAAATTTCAATTCTTTCGAATCAACAGCCATACCATATGCTTACCTTTCTCTTAAAGGCCGTTTAAACGATAGTGTCTCCATTTCGGTTCTACTACATATGAATGAAGCAGGTGTAGCATTGGCCCCTCAGAACATTCCAGTATCTGAANGTGGTGCTATCTTTAGTGGACATACTGGAATTCATTCTCATCTCATTCATGGAGTGCTCTATCATTAAAGTGTCATTGAAAACCGACACTACTTAATTTTAGCAGCCTTCGCTTCTGGTTTGCAGCAAGAACAGCTCTAAATGGAGAGGAGTGCAAATGACAGAGAGAGAGATAGTTTTACACCTCACTCAGCATTTTATATAACAAAGCAGCCTCCCAGGGAATAGAGGACNATGCATTACAAAACCAAACTGTCCTCTGGTGCTGGCAAATGGACATTTAGTCTTGGGATTGCAGGCACCACACAGATGAGCCTGTCATGAATATACCGGGGACNTGAATACTCGGGAACATGATCCAGGCTGTTGTGTTATCCTTCCTCTCAAAATATCCTTGGTTTTTTATTTCGGGTGTGGTCAAATTAGAAAAGAAAAAAGAAAGAAAGAAAATGGCTTTAGAGATCAACTGTCCCCTGCAGGCCAGAGTGGGACCTTTTTACCTCTTTGCAAATTACAGAGCTCTGGAGATTTCCCCCCATTAATTGCATAATTGCTTTTCCTGCCAAAGTAATTTGAACCCTTGGGGGTTAAGAAAATCACTTACTGTGAAATAGTGGCAATTTTTAACCCATTCAGCTGGCATTTCTTCGCCTAATTAAATGTAGAAGGGACTCTTCCTGCTGCCCAGGGTGTGTGGGTTTCTGCGGCTGCTCAAATCTCTATGCACTGGATGACTAGCATCTAAACCCTGGTAGAGCCATTACCCTCAGCTCTGCTATTTGCACTGCTGTTTTGTGCAGGAGAAAACTTTATTTAAGCATTGACTTATCTGTAATATTTGTGTCTGTGCATTAAAAAAAAAATAAAACCAAAACCATTATCAGTCTTAGAGAATATTTGGCTNCTGGGGAAATATCTTGTTGCACGTTGGCTTTCACAGCCGATCAAAGGCTTTTCATAGAAATTCAAGTTATTATCCTAACATATGAAAACTTGGGCCTAGAGGCTTCATGACTTTCCCAAGGTCGCACCTGAAGTCAATTTCTGGATCCCACATTATCCCTGCCTTTCTTCCTCTNTGTTTCTTGCTTTAGTACAAGTCACACTGTTACTATTGTGAACTGTTCATAAGAAGAAATTTAGGGCACTGGTTTATAGTTCTAAATAGTAGATGTACTTGGAGTTTGTTGAAAGTTAGAANAGTACAGACATTCCTTTCTCAGAAGAACACTGTTTTATTGCTTTCAAGAAGTGGGCTCTGGGTGNGCTGTGGGCACAGACTAGCATGAAAGAAGCATCAATTTATAGTTAATTTTTTTCTTCCACATACCATTTAGATAAAGGGATTGCTCTCTGTATAATTCCCCAGATTAACTCATTCTGTCATATCTACCTGAGGTAGTTTGTCTCCATTTTCTCTTTCCTTTTCCATTTTTAGTTCTACTGTCTCATACATCCAACCATCAGATGAACCAGCTGACAAAATTACATGAAGTTCTTCCAAAATTAAACTAAGCCCTTCAAAAAGCTCACATGCATCAGCTGAAAAAGTAAGGCTATCCTATAATCACAATCAATATTTATTTCCCCCTAAAGAATCAAGTTGTCAGAAGGGTTGTAGCTCAGGGGCAGAACACTTTCCTGGGCCGGATATCAGGCATAGCCAAAAAGAAATTATGAAATTGGGAATAAACTTTCAATGGATGTGGCAGAGCATGGGGTGAGACAACAGGTACAGACAGAGTGGGGAAGAGAGGGAGGGAGGGAGGGAGGGAGGGAGAGAGAGAGAGAGAGAGAGAGAGAGAGAGAGAGAGAGAGAGAGAGAGGAGGTTGTTTAGATTCACAGATAAGCTACTCCTTAGNTAGTAGAGGACCTGGGGATTGAAAAGAAGACTTGGTGTCCAGGAGTCCAGGAAAGAAGGGACCAAGCTGGGATCAGATAAGATCAGTGTCTGCTTTGGTGTGCTNTACATACAACACCAACCACTGGACATGAAAGCCCAGGCACTGTTTTTTAAAGTCCCAAATATTCTTACACATCTTTCTTTCATATTGTTTTAAGCCACATAAGCAACTGTAAGTGGTATGTGTGGAGGTGAACTTTTCAACTGACTTCAGGCTGTTTCTGTTACAAATAAATTCTCGGCACAAACAGTCGTTATTCACCCTGGCAATTTNTTGACCTTCTTTAGGGCACAGAACNGCATCATTAATCCAGGCTGAGTGGCACTCTAAGCCACCTTGCTCTTTTGTGCTCTTGTCATCGAGGAGATCTAAAGTAAACGGGTCCACCTTTCCATCTGTGATTGTCATGCAGCAGCACTGTACTGGGGACAAGCCCTGCCTGGTTCCTAATTCTCACTCAAGGTGTCCACTCAAAACAGGCGTGATTTGAACATAGGTGGTGTTTGGAAGAAAGACAGGGAGGGAACCCGGGCTGGGATGTTAAAGAGCTGAGGAGCTGAGACTAGATTATGGAAAACCTAAGATGCTAGCTTCAGGAATGAGGTGATAAGGGGTAGAACTTGATGCCATCAGACCTCTGGGGTTTCACTCTTCAAGGTGAATAGAGAGGAGGAGCCCAGCAGCAGAGTGGAGTGCNTGGAAGCAGTTCTGCTGAGTTGCAGTGAACATCAAAACAGGTTTGCAGTAGGAGGGACACTAAAGGCAGTGAACTAGGAAGATCTTGCTTCCTCCTGGAACTCTGGGCGAGAGAAGCCACATGCCTAGCACTAATGTTTCAGGACTGCTAGGCTACCAAGAAAGGGATATATTTTCTAAAAATTAGGAAGCAGGATGCCTTCGCCTCCTGGATAATTTATTTTTATTTGTAATGATTCTGGGATGCCTTTGTAAGAGTCAAATAGTGAAGCTCATAGCCAAAAATAAAGTCTCAGACAGAGAGAATTCCGCTTCCTCTTCACAGAGGAGTCGAGGAGTTGGGTGGTTACCAAGGGAGAAAGAGTAAAGGGAAGAATTCAGAAAGAGAGTCAGATCTTTAGGGAATGTGACATTAGAGTGATGGACAACACATTAGGAGAAGCATGGAGAAGCCAACAAACCAGGCCTAGAGTATCAGAGGAGTTAAGGAGGCAGAGGTCTAAAGAGGAGAAGGTGACCAAGCTACCACAGGGAAATTGTGTAATAACTGGGGGAATCCAACCACTCACTTGAGCAGAAGTGACAGACGTAAAAGGACTAANGGACCTTCAGAAGTGAGTTAGATGAGTCCCAGCAGCCCACAGACTGATAAATTATAAAGACAAGAGGTTTATTTTAGCCTATGGTTCTGTATGTNGACAGAGGGGCGCGGGTGATGATGACCTCCTTGCTGGTGAGTCACAGGCAGTACAGGGCACCACTACACAGTGAGAGATGGTGAGCCTGTGCTTCAGTACTGATCTGTCTCTTATAAAGCCACTGGCACCTGGTTGTTGTGAGGGTCGCACCCTAATGACCCTGTCTAGACCTGATTACCTCCCCAAAGNGCGCCACCTCAACACTGGAGCATATCAGATGTCCACTTCCGTAATACCTCACAGTGCAGATTACACTCCAACACTAGTTACNGAGAGACAAACCCTACGGAAACCAAGGCGTTCGGGGGAAAAAACGTCTCTGAAAGAATGAAGAAGTCCGCCAGAGACGGGAAGGTGAAAACTGAGTATGAGAGGTGTTGGGTGGTCGTGGGAAAACTGGCCTGTTTTTGTGGTGAGACAATGATCAAATCAGGAAGAGGAGAGAGATAACAGAGCAAGAGCTAGGAATGGGAGGCCACGAGGAGATAGGGGACTGGGTAAGTGAGGGTGACTGTGAGAAGCTGGAGGGTCAGTCTCTTGGGAACTTGCAGGAGGGGGGATGTGCAATCAAAAGGAGTCTGATGAAAGGGAAAGCCGAATAGCCACATGTGGAAGAACAAAAGTGGATCTATAGTGCTCACCTGGCACAAAAACCTACTCAAAGCCGGGCGTGGTGGCACACGCCTTTAATCCCAGCACTCAGGAGGCAGAGGCAGGTGAATCTCTATGTGTTCGAGGCCAGCCTGGTCTACAGAGTAAGACCTAGCTGTTCCAGGACAGCTAGGGTCTACACAGAGAAACNCTGTCTTGAAACAGTAAACCAAACCAAGACAGTAGCAACAACACAAATGGAGAGAAGACATTAACAATGTAAGACCTGAGACTCTCATACTGTTATGGGGAATGGAAAATGCCTCAAGCTATGCATAAGGACCTGCCAAAAAACGTCCATAGGAAATAATTCCAAGGATTCTCAAATGGGATTACATGAAGTTAAAAAGCTCAGCACACAAAGGAATCAGTCACCAGAGTGAAGACAAGACCTCTAGAATGGGAAATTTTTTGCCAACTATACATCAGACAGGGGATTAGAATTTAGACTATCTAAAGAGCTATAAAAATTGAACATCAAAGGCTAGAAAGATGGCTCAGTGGTTAAGAACACTGACTGTTCTTCCTAAAGACCAGGGTTTGAGTCCCCACACCCACATGGTTGCTCACAACCATCTGTAACTTCTGTTCCAGGGAGGGGGCACCCTCCTCTGACATCCTTGGGTGCTAGGCACATACATCATGCATAGACACATAAAATTAAAAATGAAAAGTTAAACACCAACAGCCAAATTATCCAGCCAATGAGTGGGCTAATGCACTGAACAGATGATTCTCAAAAGAACAAATCCAAAGACAAATAAATAATTTAAAAAGTGTTCAACATTTTAACTTCCAGGGAAATGAAAATTAAATCTACTCTGAGGTTACATTTCACCCAATGAAGAAAAAAAAAAAGAAAAAGAAGAAGACAACAAATTCTGGCAAAAGAGGAACAGTTATTATATAGATGGGAGTGGAAACTGTAGCCACTATGGAAATCAGTATGAAGGGGTCCTCAAAACAATAAAAACAAAGCTACCATGTGTTCTAGCTACACTACTCCTGTGTATACACCAGGACTCTCTGTCAATATGCCACAAAGACACTTGGCCACCCATGTTTATTGCTGCACTACCCACAATAGCCAGGAGGTGGGGCTAACTTAGATGTCCACCAACAATTGGATAAAGAGAGTGTGGTCTATATACACAGCAGAATGTTACTCAGCTGTAAAGAAGACAAAACCATAACATTTGCTGGGAAAAATGGGGGGAACTGGAAATTGCTGTGTTCAGTGCAATAGTGAGATTCAGAAAGACAAAAACTGCATGTTTTTTTTCTCATATGAAGAACTTAGATTTAAATATGTGTGTACCTATGGGTACTTGTGTGTGTTTGTGTGTGTGTGCTTGTGTGTGTTTGTGTGTGTGTGTGTGTGTGTGTGTGTGTGTGTTTATGAGTAGAAAAGACACCATAACAGGGAAGAAGAAATTTTAACAAAGGAGAAAGATGGGAAAGATGTGGAACACGGAAACAGAATATGTGGGGGCTATCTGGAGCTAGGAAGGACCAGTGAGAGAGAGGCATGTAAAGACATGGGAGGTCACCCAGGGAGAGGGACAAATTCTAGCACAGTACATATGAAAATGCCATAATGAAACACATTCCTCTCTATGCTAACCCTGAAAATTAACTTTTAAAAGTTCAAATGAACTAGAAGGCAAAGAATCAGCTCTTGTCAATTATTGTCAATAAAATATGAGGCTATGGTAAACAAATGGGGAGAGTGATTCAGGGTGTCCTGGAGTAGCTACTACAGAAAATCCGACTTCATGGCACAATCATTTGTAGAGTGCTTTCTAGTCACCATGTATTCAGGAATGCCTTGAAAAGGCTGCCCAGGTGGGCTGGTGAGGTGGCTCAGTGGATAGTGGAGCTTGAGTTCTGTACCCAGGACCTACATGGTAGAAAAAGAGAACTGACTCCTGCAAGTTGTTCTCTGACCTCCACTTTCATGCCTACATTCACACCACACACACACACACACACACACACACACACACACAATCAATCAATCAATCAATCAATCAATCAATGCAATTTTTAAAAAAAAGACAATTCAAGGATCAAAATTGGGAGCCAAGATTGACAGCCAGCCCCTTGGACAAATCAAGATGGACTATGCAAGAGGGAAGCCATGAAGGGCACTTATGAGTNATTTCTTCAAGTACTGAGGATGACTGAAGGTGAGTGGTGGAGTTCTGGAAGCAGAAAAGGACAGAGTCTCCACAGACCCAGACTGAGGAGAGCAAGCAAACTGAGAGCTTGAGAGCATGGGAAGGGGCTGGGAGATGCTCAGTTGGTAAAGGTCTTGCCTTGCAAGTGTAAGGACCTGAGTTCAATTTCCCAGGACCCAATTTAAAAAGCCCAGATATGGAGGTGGCACACACCTGTAATCGTAGCACTGAGAAGCAGAGACAACTGGGGCATTGGGGATCTCAGGCCAGCCAGTCTAGCCTACTGTGAGCNCCACACCAATGAGGGAGTTCATCTCAAAAAACAAGTGAGACAGCATCCGACGAATGACAGCTAGGCACTCCTCTGGCTTCTACGTACATGTGTGCCTGCACATGCATGAACACACTACAGCAGGAAAAGAAGCTATATATATCCAGGAATGTTCTCATTGTGTCATAATTCCTTTTAGAAGTGGCTATAAAATACAAACCTTAAGAAAGAGTTTAGCATCCATCTCCCAAGTGGTTACACCCCTGGAAAAGCAACGCAAANCATACATGCCCTGCAGTGGAGGAGGAGCCCTCTTCAGGGCTTCTCAAGTGTTGAGAAAGAGCAGATTTCTGTTGGTTTTGTTTTCATTCCCAATGTGCTGGGAGCAGATACTTTGTAAAATGTAATAGAAAATGAGTCAGTAGGAGATGGATACTGAAACCCAAATGCATACACAATGTAAGCTCAANTATTTGTATTANCAGATTTAACTGACATAAAATTACACTGTCAAATTGCCNTGGCTTCCCAAACACTCTCAATTGCTCTATTTTGACATTTCATCTGAGGCCAGTTCCAGTGTATGAGCTGTGCTTTCAGTATCCAGAAGCAGCTACTGTCTTCCTNCTAGGACACATAAACACTCTTTTATCATCTCGACAAGAGGACCTATGTACCTGAAACCCGGTGGCAGCTACATTTTTGCAAAGGTCAGTATAAANTGCAAATGACAATATAGAGTTCAGGGGTCTGCAGAGATGGCTTAGCAGTTGAGCATGCTTGGTGCTCTTACAGAGGACCCAGATTTGGTTCCTAACACCCACAATGGGTGGCTCACTTTCTGTAACTCTAGCCTGAGGGATTTGGCACNCTTTTCTGTTCGCTGAGAGCACTTGCACACACACAGCACATACACATACATAAATTCTTTTTTTCGAGACAGGGTTTCTCTGTGTAGCTTTGGCACCTTTCCTGGAATTCACTCGGTAGCCCAGGCTAGCCTCAAACTCACAGAGATCTGCCTGCCTCTGCCTCCCAAGTGCTGGGATTAAAGGCGTGTGCCACCACTGCCCGGCCATAAATTTTAAAAATATATTGAATCTTTTAAAAAAGAAAGTGTAGAGTCCAGTTTTCAAAAAAACAGGGAAAACAAGTGATGTGGAAGGTTTAGAAAAATAAGTCATTCCTTTTTTGTACAGCCTCTCTTGACTTGTCCTGATATTATCATTGGTTAATAAAAACCATTCTGAGTAAAGAACATTTAAAATTGCCACTTCCTGGCATCTATGCCATCATTCATCCCTGTATCACACAGGACAGTTTTAAATTCTAACAGAAGAGTGGATTCTGCCATGTGAAGTAAAAAGTAAAAAGCCCCAAGTAAAACATAGGTGAATAGAAACAGTTAAGTTATAATAGCTAGCAAAAAATAAGCTTAAGATGAGGCCGAGCATTCATAACTAAAAATGAGTCTCTGTGTCACGATTTGGGAGTTGGTTGGTGGCCTGAAAGAATGCCTGCTATGCACATCTTAGAATGCCATTGGGTTCTTCCTGTGTTCCAAGCCTTCTTGGCTCAGTGGCAAAGCAGCCTCATGTAGCTGCTCTTTCTCCACTTAAATCGAAAATGCAACACACTGATTTTGTTTGTTTGGGATACGGCTTAACTCTTACCTGTCAGGAATCCACAGNAATTCTGTGCTCATGGGGACTGTAAAGGGATGTCAGCAGTGCCGACCTGCGCATCAAGTTTTTCTCTGCTCACTGCCACGTTCTCTTGTCCTGTCAGTCTTCATCACAGAACGCTACTTGTTTTATGTACATAACTACAGTAAAGTTAAATTTATAAAAGTCGGCACAATAAAAGACTAATAACTAAGCTGGGCTATAGCTCAGTGGTAAAGCATTTGAATAGCATGTGTGAGACCCTAAGTTAAATTTCTGTGTGTGTGGGAGAGACAGACACACACACACATAGATATTCATTTATATAATAGAACAATTATAAACTGTAGTAAGAACCCAATGCCTATGCATCCCCCCTCTCTAAAGATATGTTATTGCTCTGTATCCTCCAAAGTTTTCACCTCTAGAAAACATAGGTAAGTTCTATTCATGCCATCTTAATCATTTTATGACTTAATATAGTTAACATATCAAGTATAAAATGATTTTATGAAATTTTATAATTTCTTTTTGGAAATAAGCTGGAAGGCTACTCTGATTAGTAGCAATTATTAGAAAACTAGTAATTATTCTTTTAAAATGAACTTTCTTGTTTGAAGTATACATATCACATGAGAACACAATTGGATAGATAATTTGGTTTTTGGTTACANAATGTCAACCATGGGCTAAANGAAATGACTGAAAATAAATGTCACTGATGCCTACTGTGGTGGTTGGTGGGTCCCTGTATGCCAGGCATACGATTGCTGCAAGTTCAAGGCCAGCCTGGTGTACACAGTGCGTTCCAGTATAGCCAGGGCTACACAGTGAGATGTTGTCTCAAAAACCCAAAAATAAATAAGTAATATTTCTAAAACTGTCACCAATCCAAAAGTCACTTTTGCCAGAGCTCACACAGGAGTGTGTGAGCAGTAAGTGTGGTTGGAGCAAGGGGGTAGGAAACAAAGGGACTACTTTGATTAAAAGGTACCTATTTGATGGAAAAGCTCTGGTATGTTTTTAAATTTTTTTTTTAAATTTGGACTCAAATTTTAATTTAACCTTNTAAGGGCCTGTGTTATATCGCATTATACCAAAGAGGCCCTCACATGGCCCAGACAGAGGCAACTGTCCTGTGTTATCTCACCATAGACCAGAAGGCTTTCACATGGCCCAGACAGAGGCATCTAGTTACAGAAAAGTAGACAGCAAGTTCTGGCCCCCATCCTTAAACATCACAACACACTGTTAGCCTTCGGTCCTTTATTGCGTTATTTCCACATGGGAGTTTTGTTTTGTTTGTTTTGGATTTGCCTTTAATATTTTCATTTTTTTTAAAGCAGGGTGTAGCCTAGCCTGGCTTTGAATTTTCATTCTTCCTGCCCCAGCCTCCTGAGTGCCGGGAATATGTGTGTGCACCACTGGAGCTGACTTTTTGTTTGTTTCATGCTAGCGTTTTTATTTCTCAGACCAAGTAAAAGGAATTTACTGAAAAGCTGACGATATGGAGCATNGCTGGGACAGAGACAAAGCGAGTGTGGATTCACAAGAAAAATCTTTCAGGAGAAATAAAGCTTTCACTCTCAAGTGGCAGGGAGACCTGCTGAAGCTGGTCTATCCTATGCTGCCTAAGAACTAGACTTCAGGAGCCAGGCCACTGGCCTCCGGTCCACATGGCTTCCTGAACAAATGGGGAACCTGACTTGCCTATACCACCCAGGAACCATACTTAANGCTCCTGCCACAGCTCACCTTCAGCTTCCGGGAATTTCGCTCTAGCCTACACAGTCCGCTGCAGCAGGTAGACATCCGTTAGGACCACCTTTGCTGCTCAGGACTTCCTGTACCAGCTCCACAGGAGAAAGTGGACATCTCAACCCTGCTACAACTTAGTACTCTCCTGAATATTTTTTGTAAATGCCTCTGCCCAAAGAGGAAAGGCAAAGTGGACNAAGAAAAGGAAGGCAAACAGGACAGACACACGGCTTCTCTGTCTTGGGGCCACTTTATGTAAGTAACCCTGTTTGCTGAGTGAGTTCTCTGGAATTACCACAGATCTTCAATGAAAGGTGTTTGTGTTTTGAAGATTTGCTTTTGTTAATTACTTTCCTCATTGCTGTGGTAAAACATCCAGAAGGAGCAACTGCAGGGAGGATTTACCCTGGCTCCTGGTTTGAGGAGATACAATCCATCTTGGTAGGGAAGGCGAGATGGTAGGTGGTTCTGTGGGGACATGAGCATGTGGCAGCTTGTAAAATCATGCCAACTAGGAAGCAGCGAGACTGGGCAGGAAGAAAATTACTTTTTTAAAAGAAAAGCTAAACATAAAAAAAAAGAAAAAGAAAGAAAGAAAGAAAAATTCGAAAGTGAAGAGAACATAATGGAAGACAGAAAGTAGAAAGTATGATGTCTAAAGAAGGAGGGCGGAGTCAGTATCTGCTCCTGCCAAAGCCTCTGCCTGGGGGGTGGAGAACCTTTTGTTCTAATGCTGGAAGGCATAACCCTTTACAGAGGCGATAGAGCCAAACTCTCGAAGTCTATCCCAAGTCTCTTCCTCCAGAGAGGCCTCAACTTCCAGCAATCCCACAACCTCCCCTAAACAGCACCACTACCTGGTGACCAAGAAGAGTTCAAATGCATGAGCTGGCAAGGGATATTTCTCATTGGAACCAGAACATTACTGAAGATTACTTACTGANTTCTGCTAACTGGACCATTCATTGTTCACTTAAAAATTTTACCCGCATCTGCCAACACACATCAAGTAAATGAATGGAACTGCCAAAGAACAAAAAAACAGTACTGAAACTGAGGTGACAGGGGCAGTTAACGGCTTCTGGAAGAGAGAGTTCTTATTAAGGGTGTGGCCATTGGTAGGTCATTGGTAGGCCATTGCTAGGTCAACCGCTCGCCAGTGGANGGACCCACACCCAGAAGTGTATGCACGGTACAAATTGGACTTAATGTGATTTATAAATAAGAAATTGGNCAACTTAGTTGGTNGAGTAGAAAGGTGGGGGTAGATCTGAGGAGTGGGTAATGAATATGATCAAAATACATTGTATGAAATTCTCAAAGAATTAATAAAATATTATATTTAAAAATTCACCTATGTCTGGTATTGACTTCATTTTGTGTAAATTCCCTCAAATGAGTATTATTTGCTTAAAATGTTAAATAGGTAACATTTTGCTTGAAGTTTGTCAGCACTTTTTATTTGTAGCTCAGATTTTCTCATAAGGGTTGCAGTAAGTTTGGTTCAAGTGGCTGATCGGTCATTTAGTACTATGCGGTGGGTCCTCAGCTCAGAAATGGATGCTTGGCACCAAGTGGGGGAAATATTTCCACTCTTTGTAACGGGGACACTTTTGATATGGCTTTGTTAGGTAATTTATATCTGGTAGTTGTAGTGATTATATTGTGTCCCCCAAAATATTGTGTACCCTAATAAAACTTATCTGGGGTCAGAGAACAGAACAGCCACTAGATTAAACATAGAGGTTAGGCAGTGGTAGCACANGCCTTTAATCCTAGCATTCCAGAGGCAGAGATCCATCTGAATCTCTGTGAGTTCAAGGCCACACTGGAAAAAGCCATGCATGGTGGCACATCCTTTAATCCCAGCACTTAAGATCTCATGTCTTTGCTGGAGAAAGACACATGCCTTTAATCCCAAAAAGTAATGGCAAGAAGCAGAAAGGTATATAAGGCATGAGAACGAGAAACTAGAAACTTCTTAAGTTTTCAGGCTCTGAGCAACAGTTGAGCTGAGATCAATTCGGGTGAGGACTCAGAAGCCTGCACTCTGAGGAAACAAGATCAGTTGAGGAGTTGGCNAGGTGAGGTTGGCTGTGGCTTGTTCTGTCTCTCTGATGTTTCAGAATTTACCTCAGTACCTGGCCTGGTGTTTTCAATTAATAAGACTGTTTAAGATTCACATTACAGGTGGTATAGTTTTAAGATCTAACCTCTGAAAACAAATTCTTTCATCTTGGTATAGCTTCAACTTCGGGGGGAAGGTATCACCCCTGAATTGGCATAGGGGAAAGGATATTGGAATCTGCNGAATAAGACAGGCTTCATCTTGGCCTCACACCGAAGCTGGCATGACTAAAAGAGAAGCAGAATTCCTCTCCCACAGAAGCAAACTTTACAGTACAGCTGGTCATATTTCCTTCTTCAAAATNCCGACTTCCGTGGTGCATTCTATTTCTGAGGGAAAACGTGATTTCTGCCCTTCCTTTGGAAGCATTTACCATCCCCCTCTCTGTTGAGGTTCCTTGTGATCTGGTATAAGTCAGGCATGCTTTGAAATTCATTTTTGTTACATTTTTTTGCTTCTCTTTAGCTAATATTTTTGTATGTTTGAGCCAGAATGTCAAAACTCCTTCTGCTTCTTTCTCAACTCCTCATTTTAAATCCTTTATCAAGCTGTACATCACAGCAGTTAGATATCCCCCAGACCTTTANCCAAAAAGCGATACATCAAATACACAGCATGCCAAGTTTCTCTGCCTGTTGAAAAGAAAAAATAGTATGTGCTTTTGTGTTTGGAATGAGATCTGACATACACATACATAAANATGTTTGAAATCCTCATGTCTCCTCCAGACCTTCCCTTAAAAGATACCAGAAGTGGCCCTTGGTGGGGACATAGGAAGGATGAGGGAGACACAGGGGAAAATTGAACTTTCCAAGATCAGTACTTAACATAAAAATTTCATCACAATCTTTATCATCTTGCGGTGGTTGCAGAAAAGGGCTAGGCTCCCTCCACCTTTCACTTCCTAAAGTCGCCTGTTTTACCTTCAAATCTGATGAAGTGTCAAAGTCATTTACCAGTAATGAGTTCTGCTGCAAATTTTATTTTGCTTGGAATTTAATTAATGGGCCAAAGACTTTCCATTGTGATTTGAGCAAATGAATAATAAATCAGCAAAGGAGATTTGTCAGGGAAGGAACATCTGTTTCTTACAAGCGTTACAACATGACTCCAGCTTGGCTGGGCATTACCAGCACAAAGACAGTAGGAGTCCTCTCCCGTGCAGCTTCTTTCATTTATTGCTCCACTGAAGGCGAACACGGAGCACTCTAATGGGCCTCTGGTGTTAATAAAAGCTTTGCGCTTCTCCAGCTTGGAGGTAGCCTCTTCCTTGAGGGTGCTACTGTCCTTAGTCCATGGTTTGTTGAGCCACGTCAGGATTCTGCAATGTCAGTACTTTATTGGATGATTAATAAGGGAAAGACAAATTCATAAGCAGAAACAATATGAAATTACCATCATATTAGTGTTTGCTGCCGTGCTTTCTACTGGGGTGGGGGTAATGAGATTGTGATTGAAGTTAAGTACTTTGGCTTGCACTGTCGAAAANGAAAAAAATAAAAGGTCACTCGACCTGTTGGGTTTTGTCTAGTTAACCAGTAACAGCCTACCCAAAATGATGACTTTTGTGGTAGTGCCAGAGATGATAGAATAGAGGGGGGGGAAGGAGGGAGAGGAAAAGGGAGGGAGGGAAGAGAGAAAGAGAGAAGGAGGGAGGGAGAGATCTACAAAGGTCTGTTCTTGGGAGGAAAGAGAACTTGCTACCACTTTTTCTACTATTTATCACTGAAATGCACTTTGCTCCCACACATGGAGGAGGTCTACATGTCCATGGGGTGGGAATAAATCGCCTTATGAAAATTTGCTCTGCAGGGCTCACCATGACCCTTGTGTGACGTTGATAATATATGCAGAACAGTAATGGGCACTAATGTCACGCAGGAATAACTCCAGGTCCCACGTGTCACCCTTTGTTAAAAAAAAAAAAAAAAAAAGAAAAGAAAAGAAAAAGAAAAAACCTTTTCTAAAAGGCTGGTAAGGTTTGATAAGGGGGATTTCTAGATTTATGATTTTTTAATTTGTGTCTGGAACACCCTTCCCAGAAATGTTTCCCTGATGAACTGGGTATCTCTCCCCAAACAATTCTTTCCAGCATCCTGCACACGTGCACTGTCTCTGATATGCACCCTTCATGCAATTTCTGCCTCAGATAGCTCTGTGGAGTGAGAGTAGGAAATAGGAACGTCAGCGGTGGGATGGCAGAGATGAAGACAGGGGAAGCTCTCATTTTGGAGGGAATCTTGTAAGTACAAAATCACCAGGACCCTCTGAGCCTGCTCACATTTCTCAGTGCTCAGTAATCCCGACCACTTAGTCATATCCTGAAATTACCATGAACACTTTGCCAAATTCATTCATTTTAAACATGAAAAAAATCTTAATTTACTCCAAGAAATGTTTGTCAGGTAAAATATAGGACTTTTCATTGAAATCGAGTTTCAGAACAATGACTATTTTGCATACATTGAATACAAGCCTTCTATATTTTAGTTGCTAAATCTGGCTGTTGTCACCAGGGACAGTTTTGTATTATGGACATTCGAATTTCAAGCAATCAATGTGTGATCATCTGCCCACAGTGACTTAGCANGTATCTACAGAGGAAGTGGGAAGAGAGATGAGATCCTGTCACTGCTAAAATGCACATGGAGCAACGTTTGAATGTGCTACAATATGCTTGGTGTGTAAAGTGGACCATATCAAGTGGACACACACAGACTCACTTTCTGAAAGTTAACGGCACCCACAAACACCTTATGTCCCTGAAGGAAAGACTCATTGATTTCCCAATCAAATTTTAAAAATTATTGATCTTGAGTAATATCCAGGTCGATCTGAAGTANTCAAATGTCTACTTGTAGGATTTACTTTAGAAATGCGTATAGCGTAATATACTAAAANACATGTTCTAGCCAGTCTTTTCCCTCTTCCCACACAACGTTGATGTCCATCTGCATCTTTATCCCCATGAGTCCNCTTATCACCAAAGACCCTGACCGTGGCTCCTTGCTCTTTCTTCTAGGCTGTTTGAATACAAAGCCACTAAATCTACACATGCAACCACCACTAAAAATGTTATCCCTGGCTACAGTGACCGTTCCTATTGTATCTGGTCTGCTTATCTCATTTTATTAAATAAATAGTTCATGTGAATAATTGAATTTCTCANGGCATGAATATTTACAATGATTATAGTGACAGACAGCATCTACAGTTGNGACATGTAGTTCTGTTTCCTCCTCAGGATAGTTGGCTGCATTGGTCCACAAGGGTGGAGGGAAAGAAGTGGGGAACAGGGTTGGGACANCTTTGGGTACAATGGAGACAGCCCTCCAGGAGACAGACTCAGTGAATCACCTCAACTTTATTCCAGAGTATAAGGGATATATAGGATTGGGGAGCCTGGGGACAAACCCTAAGTGACACGCTCCTATCATAAAGCTTCTAGCATAAGTCTTAGTTATCATATGTGCAGCAGGGGAGGCTTCTAGCAGGAATCTATGCAAGGATCAAGCTAAAGATAAATCAGGCATCTGGCTTAGAGACAGCTTTCAGATAAGGTCAGTCCTCTGGGCCCAGGGACATTCTCCAGATAAGGACAGGTAGAGGCAGGAAGTTTTGCTGGGGAGGGAGGGAGTCTCCATGTCACTGACCTTT
>LZPO01117114.1:59191-71481 GCA_001675575.1 Neotoma lepida
AAAAAAAAAAAAAAAGTCTTGTCAGATCATTCAGAAAAACTAGATTTCTTCTAGGAAGTTTTGTCAGATACAAAAGACTTTTTTTTTAAAAAAACATTTATTTGTGGGGCAAGCCCCTGTGGAGATGGGGGGAACAGTTTGCAGCAGTCTGTTCTCTGTTTTCTCTTATGGGTTCTGGGGGTCAAACCTGAGTCTTCAGGCTTGGTAAGCAAGTGCCTGTACCCTCGGTGCTGTCTTGCCAGCTGCAGGACTTCTTAGGATCCGTAGTGGGCTCCGAGGATTAGAATGATTTCCAGAATCTTCAAAGATGTTCTGTTCCTTTTGTCTTCCTATTCCCTTGGTCACTTTTGCAAGTTGGCAGTGCTGTCATCAAAACTAGTCAGATCAATTCTTACTATCCTTCTAGAAAGTTCTCCTGGAAGCAGCAACATGTGCTGCCTAGTTTCAACTTGACCCAACCTAGAATCTCTTAGAGCGTGTTAATGAAGAATTGTCTAGGTCAGGTTGGCTGTTGGCATGTCAATGGGGGATTGTCTTGATTTTTAATTGATGTGGGGGGACCCAGCCTACTATAATAAGCATCACCTCTACTAGGCAAAGGCTAGATTGTGTGTGAGTAAAGAAAGCAAGCAAATAAGGAATGTGTCTATTTTCTCTTGTCTGTGAATATGATGCTTTGGGTTCCAGCCTTGACTTCCCCTTAGTGATGGACTATAGCCTGGATATCCAAATGAACCCTTCTCCCCCAATTTGCTTACTGTAAGGATATTTTAACACAGCAACAGAATGGAAACCAGAACATTCCCCCTTCCTCCGAGTACCTCTGATTCAAGGTACACTCAAATCCTCTTCATTAGCATTTGGTTCCCTTTATGAACTTCCTACTCACTAAATGCAGAAGCCAATTTGTGGTTTTTCTCTCTTATTTACATATCTAGATTTTATTGCCTCAGAATATACTTTCAACCATTTTCTAGACATATTTGCATTCTGTCTCCCAGACATTGCAAGTTGCATGTNGAAAGATAGAATTCTGAAACATTTACTTAGCATTTGCTTACATGCCATACAAACTGTTTTATTTCCACAACTATCATATGGCTGTTATACAGAAACAGAGACCCAAAGGATGGGGAGTGGTTAAGTTGTTGTCCACAGTCAGAAAGATTGCTAGAGTAAGCCGCCAGAATTTTCTGCCTCTTAGAACAGAATGTAAAAAGCTAAGGAGACCCCAGTTTTATGAGCTGGGCTTTCTCCAGCTCATGTGTCAGGGGCTCAGTGGGAAACCTTCCTTGAATTCCCTTCTAAGTCAGAGTCACAAAGGGCTAGAGTTTGAGTTCCAAACCCGACTTAAACACCTGGTTAATGTGTCTGCCCATCTGTAATTCCACTAGCTCAGCTTAGCAGTGCCTGCACACATATGACAACACATGTACACATGCACAGCCACAAGCATGCACATGAGAGAAAGAAAAGGGAAGATGTTCACTGGGAATTGCATGCATCCTAGGTCAAGTTCTTCTTCAGCCAGAAGTTGTAGCAATGAACGCTAGAGCCTTCGGGGAGCAGACGGATTCTCCANTGTGGAGGACACATGCCAAACACAACTGCCTGTGAAAGGCAGCATTCAGATACCCACTTGCAGTGAGACAGTCACCTGACATTTCTAAAGTGTTTCCACATCCAGGAAATCCACATCTAAAGTGTTTAGCATCCAGGATTTTGTTTGTTTTTTAAAAACACATTAAAGTGATACGAGGTGCATGAAAAGTTCTAACGGGGATTTGAGAAACCATAGTGTAGCTTTAAAGTTAAAATCAGGGCTCAGTATCCCCAAAGAGAAGAAAGAAAGCTTACGGTTAAATAGAAAACCCAAACAGATGCTGGGAGTTCTAACACACTATCCTCAGTGCAGAGTTANTGGTTACTAATATTGCTTATGTTTTTCAGGCTGGGGATTTGATCAGAGAAACCAAGGTTATCCTTCAAAGTAGTTATAGAATTATCTTCCTTACCAAATTTAGTTACTTTAACAAACAGAAGGGCTCCCCCTAAGCCAAACCAAACAGCCTCTATACTTGAGATATTCACTTACTTAGAAAAATAAAAAAGGAAGCAATTAGCTAAATGTGCAGTTTTTTTCTTCCTAGAATTTAAATTTAAGTTATTGGCAAAGATGAGTTCTTCATGTGATATATATTTAGGGAAAAAAATGAAACAATTATGTAAAGATTTTTTTATTGCTGAAAAGTGGAGATTTTCACTGAATTTCACGGCCTCTCTTGGGCATGTTTAATCCTGTGGCATTCCAAAATTGCCTTGGACACAGTTTTCCTTTTTCTTGGTTCCTTTATTTAACCTTTGAGTTTAGAAAGGAGTTG
The DNA here is from genome assembly GCA_001675575.1 of Neotoma lepida. NCBI lineage: Eukaryota > Metazoa > Chordata > Mammalia > Rodentia > Cricetidae > Neotoma > Neotoma lepida. The sequence goes on from LZPO01117114.1 coordinate 61,573, forward strand.
CCTCTGTTCTATCACGTTATAAAGGTTAAGGCTGACCTTCACGGTTTGCTTTATTAAATTCAAAACTTGAATCCCTTTTCTTTTTAATATGAGATGGTTTTATAAAATTGATCCACTTACAAATGATGTAGGAACTTGAGGGTCACCATTAATTAATTATAAGATTCATTAATTACTCTCTAATGATAATTGGCCTATCTTCTCATCTCTTGCTGGATTTCTCATTGGTTTCACTCATGGCTTTCTGAAAATTGAGTATTTAAGCTAGAAACTGCTTGAAAACTAGGTTGGCTGGTAAGTCTTNCTACGTTCCTCAGAAATATGGAAAGTGCTTTATAAGTTGGTAAATATTAAGTTGTAAAAGGTTATAAAACTCTAACTGGAGATAATGTTTGTCTTAGACAGGTTGCTTTGACAAAATATCCTAAAACCAATGGCTTATAAACAACAGAAACCTATTCCAAATAGTTCTGGTCATGAGGCACAAAGATAAATACATCTGCCAGAACCGGTTCTTTCCTCATCATCAGGCATGGTGGCCAGCCCCTAAAGGATCACTCTGAAATGGGCTTTATGGGGCACTCTTGGGGGGGTCCTCTTCATGATCTAGCTATCTGTTTATGGCTCAAGATGTTTTAAGCCACCATGAGTATAGCTGGACCCCAAATCTACACTCCATAGTGCTGACTTCTCCCCAGACTGTGTGCNTATCTGGATAAGCCAAACATTCACTCTCACTGTTTCACAACCCAACTCAAATTTCTCTTCCTTTCTTATATTTCCATTTCTCTTCTCTTCTATTTCCATTCTACTCTTAACCTACTCTGTGCGGCCACATGTGATATTTTTATCTTTCCTCTCCTCATTCTCTGGACTCAATCAGTCTCCAGCTACAGTATTCCCTTTCTTACTACTATAGCAAAAGAACCAAGGAACTTCAAAAAAGACAGAGGCTTATTTGGCTCACAGTTTGAAGGCTGAAAGTTCCAGCCACATGGTGCTGTTTCTGGTGAGGGCAACCCTGGTTGGACTGTAGCATGATGGATGACATCAAGGCTGGAATGTTGTGGAATATTCCTTTACACTGTGTGAAGATGTGTCACTGTGATTGGTTTAATAAAGAGTTAAATGGCCAATAGCTAGGCAGGAAGAGGTTAGATGGGACTTCTGGGGACAGAGAGGTCTTGGGAGAAGAAGAAAGACAGAGTTGCCAGCCAGACATGGAGGAAGCAGGATGGGCAGAACGGAGATGAGGTGATGAGCACATGGAAGAACGTAGATTTAAAAATATGGGCTAATTTAAGTTACAAGAGCTAGTTAGAAACAAGCCTAAGCTAAGGCCGAGCTTTCATAATTAATTGTAAGTCTTTGTGTCATGATTTGGGGGCTGGCAACTCAAAAAAGCCTGCTACACTGGAATGTGTGCAAGAGGGAGAGAGCTCATAGTAAGCCCGAAAGGTAGTGTAGAGGGACCAGGCTTGCTCTTTCAATTCCTTCTGGAGATAGCNTTCTAAATGACCTAATTAGTGCCCACAAGGCCCCNCCTTTTGAAGATTCTACACCACCTCATAGCATCACCACCCTCAGGACCAATGTTCTGATACATGAACCCTTTGGGGACCAAACCATATTCTAATCACTACACCAAACTGTGAATTCCACTGCAAAATGCCCCTTACACTCCATCTAAAAAACACTCATTAACACTTGTCCAGGCTTGTAAGAGTCCAATTAACATACTCGTTAGGAAATCCACATTTCTTCAATAGGGATTATAATCCTGTTCTAGCTTCAATTCACTTTCCAAGCACTTTTCCTACTGATTTCTCCATTACAGCCAANCATTGTAATTCATCTTTTCTTTATCCCAAGCTTTGTGTCTTTTCCTCTCCTTTGTCTTCAACACGCTTGTCCCCACTTTAACTTGCTGAAATCAGATCCATTTCCAGGATGCAGCTGAAGTACATTAACTGCAGAGAGGAACGATTTCCTCTGATTCTCACAGGAACTTGCCTGTCTTCCTGGGTTATAGCCTGTGTGGTGCATGCATGTGGGTATGCCTATGTGCATATGTATGGAGGCCAGAGGACAACCGTCTTGCTCTTTTGCATGGTGTCTGTCTGTGGCCTGGAGCTTGCCGAGTAGGCCAGGCTGACTGACCAGTGACCCGACCCTCAGGGATGAGTCTGTTTCTGCCTCTCCAGCACCATGATGATAAACATGCTCCTCTGTGTCCACTTTTCATGTGGGTTTTCGGGATCCAACATAAGTCCTTATGCTTACGCAGCAAACACTTAGCCAACTGATCTCTTCTCTCTCTCTCTCTCTCTCTCTCTCTCTCTCTCTCTCTCTCTCTCTCCATTATTTTGTCCATTTTAAGGTGCCCAGACCCTGCCTGGTACTACAGGTAGGCATTTCCTAATATCTCCGTAGACCCTGGATGGCTGAGTCTTATTATACATTCTTACATAATTGTCTCTAGTAGCTCAGTGTTTTGTGAATTCCAGACACAAAAGACAGGCTTGGATGACTACGGCTTTGTCACCAGCATTTGGAACTATTGGGGGTAATGGAATCTACAAGAGGTTTGGATTTACTGGAAGTCCAGGTCATTGAGATGTCCTTTTTCTCTGCTCCTCTGCAGTCATGACAGGAGATTTTTCCACCACTTCCCTACTTGGCATAGTATTCTGTGGCACCACAGGTCTCAAAACAATAGAACCAACTAGTCACAGACTGAAACCTCAGAAAACTTGAGCCAAAAGAAATCCTGCTTAAAGTTGATTATCTCAAGTCTTTTATGAGAGGGCTTTGAAGCTTAATACACTTGCCCATATCAGAGTCTTGAGGTGGTTCATGGAGGTTGTTAGCCAGTGAACCATCACAAGGACTTCCCAAACCTTCCCTTCCTAGACGTGAAGGAGCGAACAGAATACTCCTCAGTATTTTCTTAGATCAGGTACATTGAAGAGAGAAAAAGAAAGAGCCCACTGGGGAATTTGGAAATGTCCTTGAAGAGTATGAAATTAATAAAGGTATCTCCAGGCTTTTTTAAAGTGTCTTCTGATGTATGAAAAATGCCTGCGTGGATTACAAATCCATCATGCAGTGGGTGCTAATGGGAGCAAGACCTGTGAAGGTAAAACCGCTCAGACAGAACAACGGAAGGCAGCGAGTGCCTTTGTGGCACATGCTGAGCCACCTTAGGACCTGAAGCAAATAAACTTCGACAAGAACACTTACACACAGACACCGCCACCCATTATCTCTCTTCTCCACACAGACAATAAATGGATCTCAGGGTCTCCCTTTGAGCTTGGAGGTTGTATTTATCCTGAAGGGGTCATATACTTACTTGTTAAATATTGCTTCATTTTAGAATATGAAAAATATTATTTCTGACTTTCAGAGGGATGCTGTCAGCAGCATGTAGCACAGAAGAGAGCGGCTGTTACTTAAAAATTCTAAAGGAAAGGTAGATATGGGCCAGATTGTGGGAACTGGAGACCACCACATGGGAACCAGAATGCTGCCAAAGTTCAACTGAGATGGGAAATGGGGCTGTGCTGAGGGTGCTGATGCTTAAGCTACAATAACTCAGATTACAGGCACTGAAATGGGGTTGATGTTTTTGGACTGGAGAGCTCAGGTTCCTACTCCTGCTGTGGGAAGAGCAGAGGTTAAACTGACCTAGACTTTTTGCACAAAATAAACTTTGATTTTCCCATTTCTTCAAAGGCCTGCTGCCAATTGCTTTAACTCCTACCCCCGTTTGATTCTTAAACTCTAATTCTGAGGGCAGCAAATTCTTTATGTTTCATGTTTATTATTGGGAATGACTCTCTATATCTGAAAGGTAATTATAGAGTTCTAGAGTACATGTCATAAAATATATACTGTATGGTACAATTCACATATCATACAACTCACTTATTTGAAGTGTCAATGGATTTTAAAATATTTACAGATATGTATACTAGCACCATGGTCAACATAAAACAATTTCATTTTACCTTAGAAAGAAGCCCAATCCCACACCCACAAACTACCGTGCATAGGAAACCAGTGATATCAGGCCTGTCTTTCTGCAATTAGCTTGCTAGGCCTGGCATAGTGTTTTTAGAGCTTGTCCCTACTGTAGCATGCATCAACACATCTATCTATCTATCTATCTATCTATCTATCTATCTNTCTATCTATCTCTACCTATCTATCTATTTTTTATTTATTTATTGCATAACATTCTGTTGTATGGAAATCCTGTGTTTTCTTTATTTGCTTGCTCGTTCTTCAGAAGTTTCCTTCTAGTGGTAATAAATGATGCTAACATAAATATGTTTTCTCATGGGTAGAGTAGAATTGCTGGCTCATACAGAAATTCAGTGTTTAGTCGCTTGAGAAGGAGCCAGATTCTTGCCCAAGTGATCGAAGTACCTTACATCACCCTCCGCAGTGTTGGAGCCATGTGGATCCTCCTAGCCTCACCAACAGTTGTTATTGTCTGACTTGACTGCAGCCTTCAATGTGGAATACTCTCCTGGGTTTATCAGCCATTTGCATGTCTTCATTGAGGTAGTTAGATTCTAACAGTTAGGTGGGTTGGCATATACCTGTAATCCTAGGACTCAGGAGGCTGAGCCATGGGGCTGCTGTGGGTTCAAAACCAGTCTGAACTACATAGTGAGCACTAGGCTGGTCAAGGATGCATAGTGAGATACTGGGCTGGTAAGTCTTTGTCAACTTGACCAAACTAGGGCTACATGGGAGAGGGTGGTGGTCCTGGATTGTCTAACAAAGCAGGCTGAGTAAGCCATTGGTAGCAAGCCAGGAAGCAGCATGCTCCATGGGCTCTGCTTTGGTTCCTTCCTCCAGGTTCCTGCCTCCAGTTCTTGCCTTGGCTTCTTTCAGAGACGAATTGTTACCTTGAAATATATGATAAAGTAAGCCTTTCCTCCACGAATTGCTTTTGGTTATCCTATTTTATTAGAGTAACAGAAACCAAACTGGGATAGATACTGTCTCCAAATTCAATTAAATAAATATATTTAATAATAAATTTACTTGAGTGATAATTTAAGTCGTAAAGGTCCTCACCCATCACAAGGATGTGGGTGAGAGCATCTCTGCTGTCCTCTAATCTGAATACTTCATCTTGTGGCCCGCCCACATTCTCTTGAGTATTATTGCTTTGTAAGCAGTTTACAAGTGTTAATGCTCTAAGGATTTTTTCCTCCCCCCTCCCCCGCCTCCAAGATTACTGTCGATACTTTGGGTCTCTTAAAACTCCATATAAATTTTAGAATCAAATTGTTAATTTCTACACACACACAAAAAAAANCAAATAAACAAAAATCAGCCAACATTGTCATAGCAGTTGCAGTGAGTATCTGTTCAGTAGACATCCTCATTCTAATATTTTGCCTCCTGATCCGTGAACATGACCTGTTTCTCTCTTTCTGTGGTCCCCGTTAGTGACTTTCTATAGTATTTTTGTTTGTTTATTTTTCAGAGTCTAATCTTAGAATTCTCTTATTAAATTTCTTCCTAAGCATTTTATTTTTTTCAAAACAATTATGAATGGAATTGTTCTCGTTATTTTTCAGATTGTTCATTTGAAAGTATGAAGAAATATGATTGACTTTTGTGTATTGATCTTGTATCCTGCAACCCTGTGAAACTCATTTCATTGTGATAACTTTTTAGTGGATTATTTAGAATTTTCTACAGGTAAGGTCCTGTCCTTTGTGGATGGGGAAGGTGCTACATCTCCCATTGTGGTATGGATTCCTTTAATATTTTTTTACTGCTTAATTACCCATAAGCCTTTAGTACAAATGTCCAATAGAAGTAGACAGGCTAGAGAAGCCTTCTCTTTTTCATCATTAAGCATCATCATTATACTATTTGGGGCAGGGTTAATTTTATTATAATTTTCAAGGTTTTTTCTTTTTCTTTTTTCTTTCTTTCTTTTTTATGGATTTCCTTAGCTTGTTGGATCTTAAATCACAGACATTGGATTTTGTCAAAATGATTTTTTACCTATATCTATTGAGATGATCATGTGGTTTATGAGTTTTCTTTCTCATTCTCTTGTTATGACCTTTTTTGCTTTTTTTTTTTACTCTAGTTGATCAGGGGTTGTTAAACCAACCTTTCTTCTTTGGAATGAATTCCATTTGGCTATGCTCTATAATTCTCTTCTGTATTACTCTAGGTACTGTTGGAATTCCTGGCCACTGGCCACTTCCCCAGCTACATGACCAAGCATGTGCTGGTGAGACACTTAGTCATTTCTGCCTAGTCATCCCAGGGCCTTACGTCCTACGGAATCCATGTGCTGCATGATCAAATAATTTGCTCAGTGCGATCACGCAATCCATATGCATGTATATTGTAGCTCCATAAACCCATAAGCGTATATGCAGGGGAATCCTTAAAAATCACTCACAGACTCCCCCCGCCCCCCACACGTCTTTCCAACAGGCCTGATCACATTCTGTCCTGTCCCTCCCTCCTAGTAAAACTGATAGTGGGCTCTGTCCTCGTGGCTTTTCTGGCAGGGTAACAGTGGCAGCTTAATGAAGAACGTTGTGCTGCTGCATTAAAACCAACAGGTACTACAGACAAGACATCTCAAAGATGTGTGCACTTTATCCAGTGTGGTCAAGTTCCTGGCAATACAATGAATGCAAAAGGCATGTGAGCNCTGTGCTGCTGAGTCAGCATTTTGTGTTCACTGCTCTGTGTTGACATTGTTGGCTTGAACTCTGAGCATTCCTGAAAACAATTGATTTCCTTAAGGATTACAAGGAAGCTCATGCCATCATATGGTAGTTGAGGGCATCCTCATCAATCCACATTGCCAAAGNAAAATAAAGTCCAGCCAACTTCTCACTGTTGCATGCCAGCAACTCTGTGCTTGTTTGTAGACCATTTAACTGGATGAGCTGTGGCTGTGAGATGTGGAAGCAATTGATGTATATCAGTCATGCCTGATAATCCTGAGCGCATTTATGTTCCTTAGGGATAGCCTCAGGCTCACCATAGACTGGCCAGTTGGAAAGCCATCTCAAGAAGCCGGAAGATGAATAAAGACAGCCTATAGTATTCTGGAACACCACGCCTCCTGGGGAAAGAGTGTTATTGTGATAAACCAAGAAGGATGCAGAAGTTTGAAATATAGCTTTATACTTCAACCAACAGGGTATGGGATGATCGTGGACTTTTCTGAGCCCCACATTGCCAGGGTGGGTCTCAAGCACAGCAGCAATTTCACCACATGGTCAATTGACAGTCTAGTTTGGATATCTTGCATGTATAGAAAATGCTTGGTATNCACAAACCACGTGCTAATTGTTTGCTTGCTCACTTTCCTCCCTTTTAAGGCAACCTTTTAAGGATTGGGTTTCATGGATTCAAGGCTGGCCTTGAACTCACTATGCAGTTGCAGACAACCTCAAACTTGTGGTCCTCCTAATTCCACCTCCTGAGTACTGGGACTGCAGGAGTACACCACCAGCACAGTATTCTTATGTTGGCTGGTGGTAGAACACAGGACTTTGTGCATGGTGGACAAGCTCTTTAAGCATAGAGCCACATTCACAGGCCATAACCGTTTCTCAAATTAATGAATATAGTAAGCTGGCTGATCCATTTGATGGATGACACTCTGAATCATAATGATTCTGACCGACAAATCAAAGCAGCTTCCAGAAAAAGAGGCTAAGATTTTCATAAAGTATTTTGAATACCTAATTGTAGCTGTTGGGATCCTATAATGAATTATGAAGTATTTGGCTTTAGCAAAGATACAACTTACCTAATCAAATTTTTGGATAGCATCAGCAGTGTCATTTTATACTTGATAGACCAAGCTTGTCTTCAACTCACTTTCTCTCTTTTACTGTTGGAAAACAATAACCAATTCCTATCAAATCTTTTCTAAAAAAAAATAGAAAGGAAAAAAAAACCCTACAGTTTTTCCAAGGTTAAAACACAACACACACATCAAGATCAAAGAAAGGACATTTTTATCTCCAACTAGTTCATTGTGTTTTCCCAGTTCTAAGACACTGTCAATGATAATAGAGTTCCCAGGATTGTTAAAAAGACCATAATGAATNAAAAAAAGACTGCAATTTGAATTATGATTTTCAAAACATTAAAACATACATTCTAGAAGCAAAGAAATAGGATCCCCTTTGTTTTCAGCCTTCAGTCCCTAGCCCACTAGGAAATCAAATTGCATTTAAAGCATATGTTTAATGTGGTGTGTGTTTCTGTTATGTCATGTCAAGATGACAATGAGGTACTTTAATGATAATACTGATGACCGTGGTACCNTTTAAATCTCTCTTGGATACTTATCCAAGGGGTTTCACTTGTGGGTAAATAGATGCCTGNCTATAACTATGCCAACCAATGACAATTCTTCTCGTTCTTTCAGAAACAAGGCTTCCCAGNTTTGTGCGGTTTCAAAGGAAATCATTTTGGTCTTTTAAACACAGTAACCAGCAGGTGGAAATTGGAGCAGAAGTATTTCACTTCCCGAGGGAAAGAGTGTGTGTTGCCTGGAAAGCCAGAGAAGGGTTAGCACGAGGCTCTTAGTATAGTTTCCTCTTGCTTCAGACCATGCTTCTGGTTTTATAAGTGATTTTGTTTGGGGAAATGAATAGATGAAGAAATGTGTCTATTTTCAATGAATCCATCAGCTTAGAGACCAGAAAGAATCCATTTTGCACACACACACACACACACACACACACACACACACACACACTTGAGCATTTATCTTCCAACATATAGGTATATAATTTTCTTCACCCAGTGACTATATAACCTAAACTGTAGAGTATCAGCCACTTTGAGTTTAAGGCATCTAAAGTCGGGTGACATTTTGGCGTGTCTGCCCCTCCCCCACTATCTAGTGTCAGGGACTTTCTAGTTAATCTTCTTTAAGGTCCTATTCACTTAATGGAAATGCTTAGCTGCATAATTGCTTTGAGTCTAGTGCTGTTCCAAATGGAAAATATAATAATCTAATGGTATTGTCTCTATAAGCGAATGAGAATTTCAGGAGTGGCTGTCGGTGCCACCCATGTGATCCAGAGAGGTTAATGCAGTTAAAGTTATTTCACAGTCCATTAAGAAGCTTACGGTGACCTCACGACCTTTGCGCCAACAACACGGAATCCATTATCATCACAATGGAGGAGCCGTGGGTTCGGCTGACTTGACAATGGGCCGGGGGAAATCCCAAGTTAGTACTTAGTTTAAAAAAATGCACTTTTCTTTCTGCTTCTTGGGTATGGCTATTAATATGCCCTCCTGTAATTTGTAACATTAACATTGCTGAAGGTACGGAAAAGGACAATGGAATGAAGATGTCAGAACTGCTGACTTAGTTCGGTGCCTGGTGATATTGGCAGTGTGTGGAGGTGCTAGATATCTAAGGAGAAAATCAAGACGAAGAAAGTCAAGGAACTCAGTTAAATTAATGATACATTATCTCGGGTTGTGAAATTCATTTAGGCGAATAATAGCTTCCCTCCGTCACCGTTAAGGTTAGNATCCATTCTGGGATTTAAGATATGATTTAGAGAAAAACAAACACTAAGGAATACAATCCATCAAAACTACACTACGTGTTCCCAAACTCTAAATTCAAAGAACCACAATTCTGCCGGTATTTCCCCTCCCCCGTCACCATCCCAACAGGATGCTACACTGCAGACAGCTATTGTCTACCTCTGCTCTGACTAGTGATTGGGTGACAGCCGTTGCTGCCACAGTTAAGGACATATTTAACGCAAGTTGTTAAAAAATAAAGATTTTTATACAACTACTGATTGATTCACAAATAGTAATTAGTATTTTTGTCCTATATGAACTTGAGTGCACAAGTCTCCT
>LZPO01117114.1:73629-98355 GCA_001675575.1 Neotoma lepida
GCTCTCAAGGATATATATGGAGAGATGGGAGAGAGGGAGAGAGAGAGAGAGAGAGAAAGAGAGAGAGAGAGAGAGAGAGAGAGAGAAACTAAACTCCACCATGGAGAAAAAAGAAAGAACTATTGGCAGAGACATAAGATGGCAGTCACAGAACAGTGTACTGCTTTTCAAAGTGAAATTCAAAAGTCACTTTAATGTCATAACAAACTTAGTAAACACATGTGTCTGGGTTTTGGTTTTCCTCTAAAGAAAAAAAATAGAGGTTTTTGATCTTTGTCTGTGTTTAACAGTCATGACCAAGAGCAAGATCTATTTTCTCCTTTAATTTTCCTCTGCACTACAGATGTTGCCACCATAGATTTTAGTGTTTCGGTAATCAGTCATCAGAATAACACCCAAAGTCACAGAGAAAAAAAGAATCAACTAAAAATCTCCTGGAAACCAACACTGAGCTTGCAGACACTGGTTTATTGGAGCTGTGAATTCTAAATGCCAACTTCCTGAGTTTAAAGTCATTGAATGGTCACTTAAATCAGACTCTTTCCCACTGCTATAGCTGTCCGGGTAGCATGTCTAGCACCGAGGTAAATATGCCGTGTCTTCTGTTGCTACTGTGATGGCTCAGATTGATTCTGGCTTAAAAGATAAGCACCGGGGGCTCATCTAGTTATTTTTCAGGGTTTCCTTTAATGTCAAAAGGCTTCCAGATTGGTTAGCCTCACTGCAACCCCCACGTTGTTGTCCTATTCGCACATAATATGCAGGAGCCAGATTGTCAGCTAATTATGTCCCAAGCAATCAGCTAATGAAGCCCCACTGTTCTTGCCTGGAGAATGAGCCTTGTTTCAAAGCCGCTGCAAGAGGGGACAAAAATCAGGCCCTTTCAGAAAAGGAATCTGGAGTGAGGGTTTTATTTAGCTCGACATTCCACTTCAGCACTGCTGTTGCCTTGATGTTATGAGATGTTGACGGCTGTTGTTTCTCCAGCAGCTGTGTGGAGGGAATCCTGGAGTTTCAGGGAGCCCAGAGCTCATTACACACACACTCCTGTGGAAAGACACATGACTTTGGGAAACCTCTATGATGTTGATTTTACAAACTCAGACCAATACAGTACTTTCCTCTGCAAAAGACATCAATGGTCTTAATTTCTTTGAACAATACGACCTTAGCTTTCTCCTGCAAAGACAGAATGTGGAGGACAAAACAACAAATTTCCAGTAATTTCTGTGCCTGGAGATGAGATTGTTTGACATAGTAGACCAAAAGAATCTCCAAGATCCTTGGCAATAGTGTAGAGACTTTGGGATTGAAGGCATGCAGGCTCTGAGGATGGTTTTGAGTGGTGTGGAATGATAGGTAAATGCTTGTCAGAAAGCCCAGCATGGTGCCAGTACGTAGTGACTACATCNCCCTTGTATGTAGGTGAGCTCAACATGAGCTCTCAACTTTTGAATATACTTTGGTTGAGAGGTAGAGAGTTAGCCAAGTGATAAGACAACCTATGACCTGCTTGGATAAAACATTCACTAAGAAGAAATGAATGGCATTGATACTATTTTTTTATTTATTTCTTCACTGCTTATTTAATATAATAATCATCTTATGAGAAACATATCTTAAAATCTTCCCAAAGAAGGGGAGCTAACACAGGGGAAAAAATATTGTGACTACACCATTTCAGTATGCCAGGCTATTTCTCTGGATGTGGATCTGAAAAGAGCTTGGGGTCCTCAGATCCTGGCAAACAGAAGAATAATCTCTTGGGATGCTGGTTACTCTATTACTGTGCTCTGATAATGAAGATTTAAAATTTTAAAACCTGCAAACTGAGTATGGCATCACATGCCTAGAATCCCAACACCCAGGCCGCTGAGACCGGAGAATCTGGAGTTTAAGGCCAACCTTATCTACATAAAAAGTTGGAAACTAGCCTGGGCTACATGAAGCACTGTCTCAAAATAAGTAAACAATGCATTTACATGCAATTTTAAATTTTGCTAAATTAGGACTGGAATTTCAAGAATGTGATTTCTAGTATCCAAGAGACTGAAGATGTTTCCTGTCCCTCCAATGGTCACTGCAGAGGCTCTGTTTGCTATTCTCAGAGATGCCTTTAATCGCAGTGAGTTAGGGAGAAAAATCTCTCTTCCTTCTTCCCTCCCTTCCTTTTGTTTTAAGACCAGTTCTTACTCTAGTCAGGAGTGACTTGTAACCCACTACGTANCCCAGATGGGGTTTGAGTTTGCAATGACCTTCCTGTTGCAGCCTTAGAAAAAAACTATATACAGTTATAATTCATGATCCATCCCATTGGAAGTTGGAAATCCAGAAATAAAAAAAATCATCAAAATTATAATTTTAATAACAATGATCCTAATTATTTTAGTACATGCTTGAGAAATATAGAGGATAATATATGATCACACGTGTATATATGCATACATCCTAAAGGTTTGTTAATTAGCATGTTTATATATGCATGAGGTATCTGTCTTCATCCCATAGGCAATGCTTGGTACACAGACTGACAGAAATGCCTCAGCACCCTGAAGGACCTCTTACTCTTGGGTTAGGTATCAGGCTTCTCAAGAAAGCACCCACTATCTTTTGGGCATCTTTCCTTCTAAAATGCAGCCTTGATATGGGTTGAGAACAAAGACTGTTTTCAGGAGGAAATTTGAAAGAAATGACTTGTGACTGACAAGGACTTGAAGCATAGAAGAAAGTCATTAGCCAGATGACAAAGTTGACAATTTCAGAGAAAGGGAATGGTTTTCTTTTTTTTAAATGTAATGTATTTCTTAATTGTTTGGGAATTTCATATGTGCAAACAATACATTTTGATCACACATCTACCCACTCTCTGCCTTCTAATTCCTCCCAGATCCACCCTCCATCTCCCTACCCCTTTCCACTCCATGTTGGAATGTTGATTGGCTTGATCTTGCATTGGTTTTGTGCAAGCAACCACAGCGGCTAATAGCTCATGAGCACAGAGGTCCTGTCATGTCCAGAACACACCATTTTGGCCCAATTCTTCTGGACCTCTGACTATGACTTGGGGTATAGAGGAAAATCATATGCTAATTACAATGACAAATATCACAGTTTTTAAACTTCAACCTATTTTATCTATTGGGAAGAATGCTTTTATGTAGCCTTGAAGTTAATGACTAAAGAAATCATACTCTGACTTGTTTCTTTCAGGGTGTCTTTTGTCTATTTTATTTTAAAAAGACTCTTTATCCTGTACATTCTAGACCTCCATTTAGAGGGTCTTCCTTCAGCTCCTGTCAAGGAGGCCTATTAGGAAGTGAGTAAATTTAATAAACACGCAACTGCACTAACTGTGCATCAGCTGATTTGCATGTCTGTGTGGGTCCAAGTGCAGTCATTGTAGGCAAACAGCTGTCTACTCTCTGTTCCTGTGAGTATGCAAATGAGGCACTCAGAAGTATGTCTCCATCAAAAATAGCAAGCTAGGGCTGGAAGGAGTTTCAGAAGCAGCCTAGGGTTGTCCCAGGGCCCAGAAAGAGAATATGCTTGCTAAGTTCATTTGATAAAGGATGGAGGCGCAAAATAGGATACAATACTTTTATTTTATGTTTTTCAATTTCATTCTGGAATAGTCACAAAATTTTAAATTGAAATACTAATTCATATGCAATAAAATAAACTCTATAAGTCAACTAGCTACTGCCTCTGCTGTCAATGGTAATACATATTTACACTATTTATAATATGGCACAAAATATGACCTCAATATTGAGGACAGGAAGTGAGGTAACATCACAAATGACTTAGCCTTCTGTTTAATTCTATCAGATTGACGTAGCTTAAATGACCTTCCAAAATCAGATCTGAGGGGCTGGAGAGATGGCTCAGCAATCAAGAGAAATTACTGCTCTTGCTAGAGCTCTGGTCTCAGCATTCATGTTGAACAGCTTACAACCACCTGTAAATCTGGCTCCAAGTGACCCGGTGTCCTCTTCTGGACTCCAAGGACACCTGTACTCAAGTGCATATACATACATATATGTATTTAAAAATAATAAAAAAANAACCTGGTGGTGGTGGCATATACCTTTAATCCCAGAACTCGGTAGGCAGATATCTGTGAGTTCAAGGCCAGCCTGGTCTACAGTGAGTTCCAAGACAGCCAGGGCTACACAGAGAAACCCTGTCCCCCAAAAAACAAAATAAATAAAAATAAATCTTAAAAAATAACAGATTTGAATATCTAAAATTTAAAGGTGTTATTGAGTTCTATCAAACTTTTTCTATTTCCAGAATTTATGATAAAATGAAATTTAAACAACAAACTTTTTCTTAATACAAATAAATAACCTGTAAATTTGCTTGTCTTGGTTTTTGAGTCAAGATCTCACATGGTCTAAGTTAGCCTTGAACTTGCCATCTAAAAGACGCTGGCCTTGAACTCCTGGTCCTCCTGCCTCCACCTCCCAAGTGCTGGAATTCCACATGTGTGCCACCCCCACTCAGCTTGTTTTTGTTTGTTTCTGCTTTTATAAAGCCATATATGTGTTTTACATAAGGAAGAGCAATCTAGCAATGGATCAGAACCCCCTGGGTATTAGTGAAAGGTAGTGAAATGTATCTTCCTATGACAAGTGCTTTCATAAGGGAGTTATACTGTAAAGGGTAAACAAAGTCATTGTGACTACTTCCATAAATGACATCCATCAATACATTCATAGTGATTGAATATTAATAGGACTATTTGCAGTGCTTTATGCCTGTAAGAACCGCTTTCTCGGTGGCTGTCCCTCTACAGAATCACACTCTGACAGATTGGGACTCAGCTCTGGAGTGTGTCTGTGTGGGAGGGACCATCTTTTGGTGCTCCGGATACTGACTGACTCATGTAAATGAGTGTGGCAAACATTGCCAAGCTCTTATTTGTCCTTCACCCGGAGTCCATATTGACTGCTTCAAAAACTCTTTGTATGAGCTATTATTTTCAAATTGTTTCCCAACTTATACTGCAATTGAAATTGGACAGCTTTTCAATTGCTCTCACATTCCAATTGATTACCAATACAGTTTTTCAGAATTAAGACTATCAGTCCATTCTCTTCCCTGGCATCATGTTGAGTCTGTGTGGCTTTCATTTAAATATTGCAGCATGGTTTGTGCCTGACTCTGTGTTAAGATAACACACAAGGCAATCAATTAGATTTATTATCTCTTCTCTTGACTCTAGGGTGTGTATCACTGTCGAGGGGAGGCGGGGAAGACACAAAGCCCTAGACATAATGCTGCCTTCACTTCAAGGTCTCCTAGGATTACTACCAGAACTCAGTTCTGCTGCATCAGACAAGTCTCAAGGTTTGCAGCACGTACTTTAGGTGGAGGTGTTTGTAATGAAGAAGTAGTTAATGTATTTCCGGAATAAATGCATTCTGATAGGGTTAGGTTATCAGATCAAATCAATAAATATTTATTGAGTGATTGCTGTGAAGACGTCAGGCTCAGCCCTGGAGGGTGAGAAAGGAGAGATCATACACAACACCTTACGTGCTCAGAAACTCCTCAGCAAACACTCCATGCCTCAGTGTAAAAGGCAAAGAAAACAAAATCCTTTAATGTACGGATGGCGTCTCTGGGTCCTTTACAACCATGCTGTGCTGTCCTTGGAGGTCCTGTGAGCATCAGCAGTGGTCCTTTATTTCCTGATGAGACAAGCGAGGGGCAGGGTAGAGTCGTTTCTCAAGGTCACACAGTGACACAGAGGCAGGGCTGAATCTTTCACTGTGAGTGGATGTTTCCTGGCTTTGGGGTCAAACTGCTGGGGACCAATTGTTGGATGCTAAGAGGAGCCCCTTGCTCTGACTGGGCTTGTCCCTGCAGCAGAAGCACAATTGTGATGTAATTAATTGACATTAAGTTGCTAAATTTGAATTTTCATAATACACCATCCTCTATCACTTCAGGATTCTCCCTGTATATTTGGGTCTAAGACTTCGGTGTTTATGTAACTGAAGGGAAACTACATATTCCTTTTTTCTCTGGCTGCCCACTTGACACTTTGTCAGACTTTAAAATTTTTTTATTTTTAATTCAATCAATTTTTTTTACTTTATGCTTATGCATGTTCGGCCTGTTGGATCCTTGGGAACTAAGGTCACAGATGGTTGTGAGCAGTGCTGGGAATTGAACCTGGGTCTTCTACAAGAGCCCCAAGTGCTCTTAACCACTGAGCCATCTCTCCAGCCCTCTTGTCAGATTTGAAAAGTATACAGAAGGTTAGATTCTAGAGTGAACATCCATCCACATGTCCGGCATTCCATTGCTGTCTTTATATTTACTTCTCTTGCTTTGTCACATAGTCTCTACACCCATCGATCTCTCCTAATTTCTAAAATACTTAGCAGAAACTTTTAGGAATTATACAAAGAGACTTATAGTGATATGATAATGTGAGAGGAAATGATTATGATGTTCAAACAAAGAAGATCAAGATTGTCTTGAGGATTGGCTAGCCCAACATTTGTGTAAGGCTGCATTGTTTAGTTAATTACTAAATTACTGGTTATTACAGATATCCCACACAGTAGAAACATGGATGGAAACAGTTGAACAAAGTAGAGAACTTGGGACTAGACACATCGCTCAATAATAAAATGCTCTCCTAGAAAAACTTAAAGCTCAGAGAGTGAAGGTCAAATCTAAGATCATTTAGAAGGTGGCCTAAACAACAAGAAATGATTTCCTCCTTTTCAGTGTGTTTCTATTAAATATACCACTGTCCTTTTCCTCTTATGTATCTCAGGATAGCCTTGAACTCACTATGTAGTCAAAAACAAAGTTGAACTTCTGGACCTCTAGCCTCCACCTTCTGAGTGCTGAGACGACGAACATACACCTTCATATCTCATTTTTGTACCTGGGGCCTTGTGCATGCTNGACAGGCATTCTACCCACTGAGCTACATCCCTGGCCCCAACACAATCTTTGTAGGACATATTTACTGTGGCTCAGAGTTGCATGAAGTTAGATGTGAAATTTTCCACTGATGGTATCATGCTGGCATTCAAAAACTGTGTTCCTATTTTTGGATTAAGGCTGTTCAATCCACAGTTAAATACCTGGGACTGTGCGGTAACTGCCTCATTAGGGTGCCTGTGACCTCAGCGTTCTACACTTTGACAAAAACTCCATGTTGCAATTCAGTTCACATCCTCTCCATCTGATATTCTACTGCTTTGCAAGTTGCTCTTTACACTTAGTAATCAAGCTATTTTATGGTCTGTAAAGACTTCATAGTCTCTCATCCAATGACAGGCCATGACTACTTAATCTTTTTTGATGGATGCTTCTCTTGTTTCTGTCTTTCTATTACAGTGCTAAGTAGGCACTCTTGTNTTCTTATTTCCATTCATATGTGTGATATTTATGGAGGACAACCTTAAAAGTATGGACCACAGAGACTGAGAAGGCTGCCAGAGACAAAGAATGATATTTTTTGACATGAACACTAAGGAGTATCAACTGTAATATCTAGTACGTTTTAGGTAGGTTGAATTTGGGAAGCCTTCGTAGATGTAACCAAGATGTTTAGATGTCAGGGCCTGAAGGAGAAGGCAGGAGTGTTGGGGTTGACTTGGGATGGTATTAAGAGTCCTGGGGTAGGAGAAGATGAAATTAACCAGGGGGAAACATGAGTGAAGAATGGGATCAAATCCCTTGAAAAGTTAGAACATTCTAGAGGTGTTCCAACATTCATAGTCTTGGCCACCATGAAGACTGACAAGGACACTGCCATGGTTAGAGTCTGAAGTGCCCTCCAAAGGCGCATCTACAAGGTTTGGTCATCAGTGTGTGGCATTATTGGAACATGGTAGAACCTTTGAAAAGTGGGACATAGTGAGAGGAAGTCAAATGACTGGGAGTATGACCTTAAAAGGGATTTGCAGACCTGAGCCTGCTCTCCTTGCTTCCTGGTAAGTGAAGTGACCAGACTTCTTCTGGGCCATCACAGGCCCAAAGCCAAGGATTCATATGATGAGAGCTGAACTGTCTGAGACAGTGAGCAAAAGCAGGTGTTTTTTTTTTTCTTGTTGTAAGTTGATTTTTCTCAGGCATTTCATCATAACAATGGGAAGTTAACACAGATTCAAAGAAGAAGAAAGATCCAGGAGACTTTGATGTCTGAGATGAGTTTAGAAGAAGCTTCTTCAAAAAGAGAACGTGGCCGGAGTGTGCAATATCGCTGAGGTGCAAATTCAGATAAAGAGAATAATTGATTATTGAATTTGGTGTGCAATTCTTTAAAAAGCTAAAAAACATCAATAATGAGTATAAGAAGTATCTAACCTTATTATTACTTCAATTGATATAATTTTTGACCATCCTATCACCACAGATTAAAAAAGAAATAAATATTTAGTAATCTGTGAAAATGAAGGGAAATAGACATAGGCTCAGAACTCTCGCTTTCAATGTTTTAGGCAGTCAACCAGTCGATATCAGAAAAAAATCATCATGTGTGAGATTGTCAATTCAGACCTGATTCTAATAGGAAATAGAAGTGTAACCTGGAAATTGTTTTCTCACTGAGTACTGCAAATACCTCCTGCTCTGTCTCTCTGCTTCTACTCTTAACTCTCTGATGTCACTCATGTTTCAGATGAACTGGGGTTTTATTTTTATCTATTTATTTTTAGATTTATTTATTTTTATTTTATGTGTGTGTATTGCCTGAATGTATGTACATGCACTTAGTGTGTGCCTGGTGCCTGGTGCCCGAAGAAGGCACAGGATCCCTCGGAACTGGAATTACAGGAGGTCGAGAGCCATCCTGCTGATGTTGGGATCTAACTTGGGTCTTCTGCAAGAGCAGCAAGTGCTCTTAACCTCTAAGCTATCTCACTGAAGCCATGANCTGCTTTTCAAACACTGGGCCTATGTGTAACTGTTGAATGATCTCATACAGGTAGCAGAAACTTTAAGCCTCTTCCATGGCCTATGTCCTAACGCTTCCCAAGACTCGTCTCTCTCTATCTATAATGGCTTTCCAATTCTTTCCCTTAAAATCTCTGAACTCTTGGACTTTGGGGCTTCATGCTTTCTTCATCTCTTTCAGACTTCTCTCTCATCCCTGGGATTACAGCACCATTATTCCTAGACCTCATGCCTTCTAGGAAGGTACTCTACCAACTGAGCTGCATTCCCACCTTTTTATTTTTACTGTTAAACCAGCTGAATATTAGCTTCTAAATAACCTTTCCTCTATCCACTGATTCATAGCGAGCCATTTCTCACTCAGGGAAAAACAAATATCATGTGTGCTGTGATACTCTATCTGGCTTAAGTCATCTGTGGTTAGAAAATATCAGATGCTTTAGCTATTATGACCCCAGAGCCTGTTGTGATTGGCTGAGTTCCTTCTTGTTATATTTGATACACAGAATCTTCCACATAGATTATTACAAACAAACTTTTCAAAAAGTCAGTTTGTCAATTCAAAAAACAATTTCATGAGATTGTTTGTGAGGTATCCTGATATTACGTGACAATACAGGGCAATGGCATCTTTAGAATATTGAGTCTTTAGTCCTCAAACAGACACTTATCTCTGCATTTATTCCCATGTTAGTAATGTTCTCCAGTAAACCTTCCAGTTTCCAAGTCATTCACATCAAGGCTTCACACTGCAGGCTCTCTATAGCATGCTCCACCACCATCTCCTGCCCTTGGTCATGAGACGCCATCTCCTACCATCTTTNCCTCAGTTGTCTTTCCTCCAGTCATGATGAACTCCTTGGTGACCTAGGAACCTGCCAGTCTCATCCTAAGGGTCCCTGTGCTTAGCATTCCCTGTGCCTGGAGGGAGCTTCACAGCACATGACTCAGTTTCCCAAGACTGCTTCAATGTCAACCTCTCAGGAGGCTTCACTTGGCCATGGTAGGTAAAATGGCTCTCCTCTCCTGCTTCTCTATGTGCCCTGAACCATGGCTTTCTCCTCAGCATTTATTCCTACTTTTTTTATATATATAATATATCAGCTTGCAAATTTATTTGTTTGTTATCTCTCATCTCCAAGTAGGATAGAAACTTCTGAAATGTAGTATTTTATCTACTCTTGTCAGAGCCCGTATGAGTACATGGCACTTGATATATATTTATTGAATGTCAAATGAGTGATTTTCTTAATATAACTATCTAAGTCTTGCTAACTTTTTATTAATTTCCAGCATTTTAATTACTTTATTCCTATTTTAAGTAGAACTACATTTTAATGTTATCTGACTTGTCATCTATGATATAAAAATATGACCCAGTTTTTAACAAGTGTATCTTAATCAAATCCTAATTATCATAATAGATTTTTGAGTTATTCTATTGGAGTTGCATAAAGAAAATTACTTATTTTCTTTGCCCACAGTGTGGGTTGTGCATCTTTGTAAAGTCTTATGCCATTGTCTAGAACTTTCACAAAGAGGTAACAGACTCATGTAGTATCACATCTGAGTGCTTAAGCAACACATTTCATAACAAAGTGCCACACATTTCAGTCTCTCCCCACTGTAGCAGCTGATCACATGTCAATCATACATCATAGATANCGTCTGTCAGGTCTCTGTGCTATGTTGTCTTCTTTATAGATCTACACTGTTACTGTCTCAAACTGGCATACCATGATCCCGCTGGAGCTGGAAGGCCGAGTGTGGTAGGATATTAAAGTTTCTGTTTACNGCGGCCAATATTATGTGTCTCCATGTAACCAAACCACTTAGTTGCTACTACTGTCAGTGAAGTNGGGTATGCAGCTCTCAGGGAAGGGGTACTNCAAGTAACATAGCTGAGCCTGCCACTCAGGTGATAGCTAGCAATAAATATTCCTTTAATAAATTAAAATTATGTGTGAAATTGCCTTTCTAGTATTGACCTCCCTCTACCCCAGAGATGAACCTGTGTGCTTGGATGACTTTAAGGCTGATTGGCATTTTTGCATTTGTATATTCATTCAATATCTGTGTCATAGTTTCTTTTCCTGTTACTGTAATAAAACACTGCGACAACAGTAATTTAACAAGATTCATGGTTCCAAGTTACTGTTCATCATGTCNGAGAAGTCACAGCAGCAGGGGCTTGAGGGAGTTGGTCGGATTGTATCAAAGGTCAAGAAGCAGAGAGACCATGCTCTGTCCACTTTCTCCACTTACAAAGTTCAGGATCTCAGCCTAGGAAATGGTGTTATCCACCATTAAAATGGGTCTTCCACATCAGTTAGTGTAACCAAGACCCTTACCCACAAGCGTGCCATGAGGCTCATCGTCCAGGCAATTCTGCTTTTGGCAAGTTGTCANTCACCACTAACCACCACAGTCCACACAGCACTGGGGACTAAGAGTTCACAGTGCCTGCCTTCCTAGAGTGTGTGACCTGGTGGCAGAACCAGACATTTTAAGTGAATTATTCAATTGTAACTGAAATGGGAAAAAAGATATTACCATAATTAGACAAATAGAGGAGATCTGGGCAGCAGTAAAAGGGAATAAGTAAGGATGGAGGAAACTCTTTTTTTTCTTTTCTTTTCTTTTTTGGTTTTTCAAGGCAAGGTTTTTCTATGTAACAGTCCTGGATATCCTGGAACTCACTCTGTAGACCGGGCTGGCCTCAAACTCGGAAATCTGCCTGCCTCTGCCTCCCGAGTGCTTGGATTAAAGGCATGTGCCACCATATAATTAAAATCGTTGTATTTTAAATAAATTGTATTATAAATAAAATGTATTAACAAGTTTCATTTGTCCTGAAAACTCTCAAGCTGTCCCACTCCGAGCTCCACATACACACTTCCAAGTGTCATGTAATGCCTCGACCTTACAGTCACTTCCTGGACGTGCAATTTGGAATTAGTCTCATAACCTCCCCCATCACGACCACCTGGCCAGATGGAGGAAATTCTAAACAACACCCAGGTTCCAAAGTAGGGTGGAGACCACTGCATTTCATAAATTAGGCAGGGGAAGNGGGAGGGGGGACNGTGGCTAGCATGGNTGTAAAGAAAACAGCAGATCAGAGAGCATCTAGAGATGAGGACGGGGTCAAGCAGAGCTAGGTAACCGTAGAGAGTTTTGCAAAAGAAATTGAACACTTGATCTTTTTTTCGAGTCATAGAAGACCTTACAGAAATGATTTTAATTATGGGATCAAGAAGGATTGGAGTAGAGAGCGTGTTTTATGATGAGCAGTGATGAGATGAATACATTCATGCATGTTAAGGCAAGATTGGGGGTCCTGGCAGTGCAACTGGCTGAGAANTAAAGCTGGATTTGATCATCAAATACACAGGGATGAGGGAGACTGTATCAAGGGGCTGTCGTTTCTAAAACTGGGTATTCAATGAAACAATGACTTAAAATTAATAGAAAGTGGGATGATGGGGGAGGGTGTGCACATCCAGAAAGTGCCTGTAAGGTGGTCAAGTCNAGGCATTACATGACACTTGGATGTGTGTATGTGGAGCTCAGAGTGGGACAGCTGGAAGGACCAGCTTGAGAATTTTCAGGACAAATGAAACTTGTTAATACATTTTTTGTCAGCATTTCAACCTTCTTGGGTCTTCTTCCATCAAGGGAATAAGCCTTGGTGTACACACTTCCCATCTGTTTTCCTCATCCTTTGCCTTCCAGCCAAACTCCCTAGAAATGAAGGTCACTGAAGATTTTCTTTTTCCAGTCCTACAGTTTGCATAAACTTCACAATCAACATTAAGGAGAATTTGTTCATTCTACTCTGAGACTTCCCTTGCTGGTAAATATTTGTCATGACTGCTAGAGAAATTCCAGTTGTAAATCCATCTCTTAACTTCAATCATGGCCCAAACCTTTCCTCCCATCTGGATCATTTTTTGTTAATACAAAGAGTANAGTGCCCAAGTTGACATCCTCTTTTATTCTTACCTGAAACCTAGGACATCTTATTCTTATAAAAATAAATAAATAAAAAGATCTTATTGTTCAGAAACAAGCANAAGGATAGTGGCAAAGCAATACCATCATGTACCCCGTCTCATCAAAGCCAGATAGACACTGTTCATNGAAGTAGGAAGATGGGAACAGCATCCCTTTTGAGAAATTCATAGGAATCACCACCTAGACCAATGGATGATCTGGTTTCAATGACAACTAATTTGTTATNGCTCGAAAATAATCACTTCTAGAGCTTTTATTTTGCTCTGCTATCGTAAATACTTTGGTATGACTTTCCAACTTTTTACAAGTCTTTCTGTTTTTTCCTGCTAACAGTATCCTAACCTTGGTATGTGTCATCCCTAGGATACACATGTGTGGTTGATATATTGTGCACCCTAATAAACTTATCTGGGGTCAGAGAACAGAACAGCCACTTGATTAGACATAGAGACTAGACAGTAGTGGCATACATAACCTTTAATCCTATCACTAGGAAGGCAGAGATCCACCTGGATCTCTGTGAGATCAAGGCCACACTGGGCAGAGCCAGGCGTGGTGATACATACCTTTAATCCCAACACTTGAGATCCCATGTCTTTGCTTGGGAAGAGCACACACTTTTAATCCCAGGAAGTGATGGCAGGAAGCAGAGAGATACATAAGGTGTGAGGACAAGCTAGAGGACTTTTAAGCTTATAGCCTTTTAGCAGCAGTTTAGCTGAGATCCATTCAGGTGAAGACTCAGAAGCCTGCAGGCTGAGGAAACAAGATCAGCTGAGGATTTGGCAAGGGGAGGTTGGCTGTGGCTTGTTCTGCTTCTCTGATCTTTCAGAATTTACCCCAAAATCTGGCACTGAGTTTTTCATTAATAAGACCTTTTAAGATTCATCCACATGCTTGGATTCCCTGGGTACTAGAAATGAGCACGACAATCCTCTGGACAATGANATTGAAACAAGACTTTACTAGATTAATATAAAAGGATACATTTTTATCTTTTCTTCCTTCCATAAACAAATATCAGCCTAGTGTCTGGAAGTGCAGATGTATCATGGCAAGAAGGCAACAAAAATAAAGATTTAAGAAAGTCAGAATATAAAGTTAGTTTGTCCAATAGCTAAAATCGACACAGCAAATATTAGCAATCTCCTTAGTATTTGAGGTAACTGAATTCCTATTTTTGTGGTCAATGATCAAATATACCATACATGCAGCCAAACATATTTTTCCAATAGATTTGCTGCCAATGTATAGAATTCAATACCTTAGGCTTGGGATATAGCATTTCTGTAAACTGGTTGCTGTATGAGCATAGGTTCAATCACCAGAACCTGTGTAAAAGAGCTGAGCATGGTGGTGTGTGCTTGTAATCACATCTCTAGGAATCAGAGAGAGGCAGGGGTCTGGAGCTGGCTCATCAGCTAGCTTAGCCTAATAGATAAACTCCACCCTTGTGAGAGACGCCATCTCAAAAATCAAGGTTAGCATTGTCTGAGGAAAAGCACTTTAGGTTGTCCTCTGCTCGCTCTCTCTCTCTCTCTCTCTCTCTCTCTCTCTCTCTCTCTCTCTCNCTGAAGGACAGAAAAATACACACA
Source organism: Neotoma lepida (assembly GCA_001675575.1). Taxonomy (NCBI): domain Eukaryota; kingdom Metazoa; phylum Chordata; class Mammalia; order Rodentia; family Cricetidae; genus Neotoma; species Neotoma lepida. Next base: position 88,170 of record LZPO01117114.1, read on the forward strand.
TTCATTTAACACACACACACACACACACACACACACACACATACACATGAGTAAGCACACAAGCACACATATGTACACTTCAATACAAATGAACAAATACACACACAAAATGAAACTTTCCCAAACATACGGGATAGTTCTGCATGTCGTATGTGTCATAAATGACATATATGTGCCACATTCTCATAACTTCTTTGTATGTTTTCTCCACCTTGCACATCTGCCTGTCTTGTAGAGACCCCTGCGGTGTCCTTTCTGTGTATTTATTACCTCACACTTTGGTCTTGGTGGTATTACCCTCTACTTCAGCCACCGCAGTCTTTTTGCTTTGTAGACTGCGGTCCGGTGCGCTATCACTACACCTCTCCCAATCTTATTANGGAGCCCTTCGCACAGCTNAGATTACCCAGGACGTGAGAAAGAGATAAAGTCACTAGTACCCACTGCTCCTTCCTCCTCATAAGCTTCTCTCATGTTACAGCCNTTTCGCCCAAATGCTTCATTTTAATCAAACTGTCCCCTTGACCTAAATATAACTACCAGATACACTTGCTCAGTATTAAATTCAACCTTATCCTCTTCCATTCCTCAAATCCTACTCATTTCCCAAGATTCAGCCCAAATCCCACCTNCTCTGCTGTAGCTTGCTCATGCACCATGGCCTGGCCTTGTCTTCCCTTCCTCTCAAATCCAGCTTTTAATATTAGNGTTATTTTCATCTTTCATCACGCCTACAGAATATAGCCCAGCTACCCTGAGCTTATCAGCCATTCTCCAAANAAACTTTATCTTTGCCCAGGCTATTTTTGCAGGCCGAAGCATCCTTATTCCTTTCCTCATCCTGGAAATGTTTCCCATTAATGGAGACACAGTTCCAAGTCTTCTTAGTCTTAGGTCTATCTTCACTCCAAAGCTGTGGTGACCAGTTCTCCCCACACTCTTTGTTTTGTCTTATGTTTACATGGTTTCCTTTCTTACAAAGACCTACCACTGTTGCAACTTTGGAGTGTATGTCCCGAATCCTCAATCATAATGCATCAAAGCAGAGCCCTCTGATAGTCTCAGCCAGACCTCCCGTTAATCAAAGAAATAATAAGCCTTCAGACAGGTAGTGACTTACACAGTCACAGCCTTCAGTTCACGGCCCAGTCCTGTGTCAGTGCTCAGAATAAAAAGATGAATGAGAGATAGCCTCATCCTACAATGAGCTAGGAATTTAGTCAAGATGTCAGATATATTTAATGAGTAAATCACAGCTCTATATTTGGGGGAAGAAAATCATCATGACAATCATACTGTACCATATATTTTCTGACACTTCCACAATGCAGAAGATGAATTCCACTGACAGAGACAACTACAGAGAATTTTAAATGCTACCAAGTAAATTAATTTCCTACAAATTTAAAATCTATAAGAGATGGCCCATAAAGANGAGCCATCAACCAAGATAACTTAAATCAAACTACATTTACATTGGTTTGCTGTTGTTGTTTGTTATGATGCATTGGAGAATGACCTTGAACTTCTGATGCTCCAAGTTCCACTTTCTGAGTCCTGGGATTTCAGGCCCACAGCACTGTACCCAACTCATTCAGTGCTGGGGATCAAACCCTGGGCTTCATAAACACTAGGAAAAGGCTCTAGCAACCCAGGTACTTCCTGNCCTCTGCAACATAGTTTTTATTGCTTCAAACATCCTCATTATTATGTAAATATGAAATTAAGCAGATAAAGCAAATATATGTTATTATATTTAATGTGAGTAAATTTAATCGTTGCTTCTTGTTTTGAGAATAATAAGAAAATACTGATTTGTGCCCAGATAGTCAAATTCCGGTCCATCTAGTCCTTATTTTGCAAGAGAGGTCATAAACAAAAATGTGTATGATCTTTCTGGGATCCTTAAGTTATTTGATATAGGCGGTGGCAGACTGTTTTCCAGACTGAGTTAGTGGGTTGCAGGCGCAGTCACAGTTCTGGGGGAGGACCACTCCTTCCCATAGTCGGACACAGAGACTGGACCATAAGTGTTCAAATCAAATTTCTATTTAAAGAATTTCTTGCTTTGGTACCTACTGCTTAAAGCTCCACTATATTTATTTGTCACAAAGCAGTCAGTGCATATATAACGCGTTATTGTCTTCTCCCCTTGTATTGAAAACAGACTTTTCTCACATAACATATCCTGATCACGGGCTCTCCTTCCTCCTCCCAGCTCCTCTCCACTTTCCTCCCATCCGGATCCGCTCCCTTTACGTCGTCCCTCATCAGGAAAGAACAGGCTTCTAAGGGATGATAATAAAATATAACAAAATAAAATAAGATAAAACAAAAACTAACAAATCAGAGTTGGACAAGACAAACAAACAAAAGAAAAAGAGCCCAAGAGAAGGCACTGGTTCACACACCTGATGCAGACCCATGCTGGCTGTGTGCATGCTGCCTCAGTCTCTGGGAGTTCTTAGGAACTTTGCCCAGGTGATTTAGAGAGCCCTGTTTTCTTGGTGTCTTCCATCTCCTCTGGCTCTTGCACTCTTTCTCTCTCCTCTTCCACAGGGTTCCCTGANCCCTGAGGGGAGGGATTTGATGAAGATAACCCATTCAGAGATTTATTGTTAATAAAATAATAAAATTTAATGTTAATGAAGTAAGTTATCCTAATTATCTTCCATAACTATCATCATCATTTCATATATTTTAGTCTAAGTGAAGTACAACCTGTGGCCACTAAAAGGAAAAGGGTACTTCATGATCAAATAACATTAGCATGCCACAAGGTGCTGAAGACCAAGTCCTTTAAGACCACAAGGAATGAAGTCGGTGCAGTTAAAAGTGAGCTTGTGTTTGCTTAGTCTGGCTGCGTCTCGTACTGTCTTTTTTTTCCCTGTCAAGCTAAGTCTGCAACAACCCATATGTTGTCTTCTCCAGTGAACAGGATCCTGAATTCAATGCTTGGCAGGAGCAATAGCTTCCCTTTTCATAATGTGTAAAGAAGACTTTTACAAAAAAAAAAAATTCAATACCCGATTTCTTTTACTTTGAACTCTTTTCAAAAGAGTTTCAAAAATATATTGGTGGTCAGAGAGGGAAGCTAGGCTAGGGAACATCCAGGGTCACTCTGAACATGACTTTTGTCAAGTTTGTTTATCAAGAGTGGTTGAGAATGTTGATGTGGGGTAAGNCNTCTCAGGAATAACAACTCCAGACTGGCACAGACTTGCTTTTACACTTGGCAACAGGACTCAGGAATCCTCCAAAGTAAACCTTAACAATACTTGTAAGAGAAAATCCACCGAGTGCCACTTGCCACTGGCCAGCTCTCTGTGCGCATTTGGCATCTCTTTAGACAATAAACAGAATAAGGAGTTGAGCTCTGAGTGAAGTAGTCAAAGGAGATCAGAGGTGAGTGGGGCTTGGGTTCCATTTATCCTGCTTAAACAATTAAGGAAAAGGTGGATTTCGTTTTCCTAGAGGACCTGGACAATTCAGACTGTGGAAACAACCCCACAGTCTGGGTGACTGAAAGGATAAATGTTTATTACTCACGGTTGAGGAGAAANTGGAAGACTACCGTCAGGATGCCAGCATGACCAGGCCTTGGTGAGGGCTCAAGAGNCTGCTTTCCCTCTGTATTCTAGATGATGAGGGGCAAGAGCTCTGGGTCTTCCTCCCTTGTGAATCCCATCTGAACCCCACTTCCTAATGACATCACACTGAGGGTTTAGGATTTTTCCTGGGGAATCTGTAGTCACAGCTATGCATGAAGGCAACCACAGGCCATAGTAACAACTCCACCCAAATCTAACTTGTTGAACCCATGAGTTTTCTGGGGTGACTTACAGGAGCATGGATGAGGGGTTGGTTAGCCATGCTTTTTTTGCTTTTGAGCTCTCTCATGTAGTTCAGGCTAGCCTCAAACAGGGTAATCTTCCAGAGCTCATGTGCCACCATGCCCAGCCAAAGGATCTTTAGCTGGACACCATCCTCACGCCCTCTATGACAGACACAAAAACACAAAAGAACTGGCCATTCTCCCAGTTTGCCCACCCAGCAGCTGGTATTTGACCTCAGTAAAGATCAGGATTTAGACTTCTGTCTCCNTGTGCTTTTAACCACATCTTGCAAACCATCTTCTGTCCTATTTTGGTGTCCACAGGTGATGCTAGTGACTTCTAATAAATCTCCCTCCTGTAGCACGTCCCTGGGCTCCATTCTTTGTGCATAAGGTTAAAGTTCCTTTCTCTTTCCCAAGTACACAAAGTGCAAGAAGGGAGCATGTCAGCTGCTAGGTGAGCTAATCCCTGATCTTTTAGGCATGCTTCTCCAGGGTTTGTTTGTAGGGTTGCTTGTCTGACTCCGAGAGATCTCTCCAGCAATCTGTTTTGCCTGAAGTGGCTGACAGTATCTCAGGGGACCCGGCTCAGTAAGATTGATTGGAACCTGCATCTTAGCCATTTCCTTGCAAGATGGCTACTTCCCTAGGTCCCCCTCCCCCTTTCTTTTATCTCTTTCTTTCTCTCTTTTTTCCACCCCCTAATGATGGTACATTTGTCTTGCTGAAGATGTAACNTTCACCGCCAAGGATGAACACTAGNGCTCAGATCTCTCGTTTCTTGGCAAGCTCGCACACTTCACGCCAGCCCTCCTCGGCACTATTAATATTATATATAGATGCCCTTGTCACAGATTTACATTCCAAGATCCGAAATCAGCANGGAGGGTGAGGCTTGCATGAGGAGGGGGTGGAGGGAATAGGCTGATTTATTGTGGGGGATGTTAGAGAGTAAAAAGGAGGTGATCAAATTTATATTAATGCCTTGACCTATATTCTTTTTAAAACTGCTTTTTGCCCATTTCAGCAGGGAGTGTTTTGCTGTCTAAATCCAGAAAAGAAATAGAAAGAAAAAGAAAATCCAAACACATGGTTGTCATGCCATTTAATGTTTTTATTTATTATGAAACTGTTCAAACTGTGGCTCATGTATGGGCTTCGGGAGAGAATATGGAGATGGATTGGTTCGCTTGACCTGCCTTTCCCCTCCCTCTTCATGGAGGGAAATATGGGTTGAAAGTTTACATGGAATAGTCTGAACCAACTGAACTAAGACTGTCTGCCCTGGAGGCTGGAGAGANNGCACAGTGGTTAAGAGTACTCACTGCTCCCACAGAGGATCAGGTTCAGTCCTCAGCACCCACACACTGCTCACAACCATCCATAGCTCCAGTTCCAGGAGATCTGACATGTTCTGCAGGCACTGGATGCNCATGGTACACATTCATACAGGCAAAGACTCACACACATTAAATAAATCTAAAAAGAAATTGTCTATCCTGGTCTGACCTAATTTAACAAAACCTCCGAAGGCCCTACCATGGGCTGGAGCCNTGCTGTTATTTGGAATNCTATTTTCAAGGCNGAGAGGAAGTAGAATTACTGNTTAAGATGCACAAGTAACATTTTTGTGGTCTGCACATTTAAGGTGTATGTTTTGAGGATGGGTCCTGGTTTTTCAAACAAAAGTAGAAGTGATCTGTCTTCAGCTTGTTTTNACTCTATACCAAAGCAGTAAGCAAAGATCTCCGATCTCTCTTTTACTTCNTGTGTCCNTATCTTTACTATCTNTTCTGCCAGTTGCTTGTCAACTCTACTAACTCAGACTCCTACTAGCAGGTCAATACAGACTTGTGTCTGATGAGTAACCAGGGCAGTGGGAACTGTAGTTTCCCTGTCCTGTGTGTGGGTGTCTGAATCTCTCGAGCTCTTATTTGGTAGTCAGGACACACCATTGAAACTGATTGCTGTGGGGTTGGAATGAAGTAACCCCCATAGTCCCAGGCATTGGAANGCTTGGTTCCCAGTTGGAGATGCTTTTGGGGTAGGTTTAGGAGATGCAGCCTTGCTGGAGGAAGCATGTCATCACTGGGGGTGGACTTTGAGAGTTTAGATTGGTGTTGTTCTCAGTGTGTGGTTTTCTCTGCTTTGTGCTTGTGGTTGAAGATGAGAGCTCTTAGCTTGGTGTTCCAGCTGCCATGCCTGCTGTTTCTCCATGACAGTGATGGCTCCTTGAACCACAAGCCCGAATAAACTTTTCCTAAACATGGGTCACAGTGTTTTATCACAGCAATGGAAAAGTAACCCATACAGTTGCTGAGTGCAAAGAAAATTATACTTGAAAATATTTTTTCAAAATGTTGGATATATTAAGCAGGCTCCTNACCACTGGGCTATTCCTCTAGCCTATATGGCAGATTTAAAGGTACTTTCTGTGTCTATTCCTTGTGCNGCTGGAATATGCACCATCCCTCTACAGGCTCATATGTTTGAGCTTGGTCCGAAGCCAATAGTTGTGTTATGGGAAGTTGTGGAACTTTTAGGATTGTGGCCTACTTGGTGAGGTAGGNCTGTGGGGGACCCTTNAAGGTTACCTCTAGGTCTGGTCTGAGCTCTCTGTTCCTTGGTCTAGGCTGCATGAAGAACTCTGCCACATCTTCCTGATACTATCNATGACTTTCNCATGTCTTCCCNTCACATGTCACATGAGTCAAAATAATCCTTCCTTCCNTNTCTCCAATGAGGTGTATTTGTGGTTGATATATTGTGTACCCTAATAAACTTATTTGNGAGTTGAGAACAGAACAGNCACTAGATTGAGACATAGAGGCCAGAAAATGGTGGCATACATGCCTTTAATCCTATCACTTGGGAAGCAGAGATCCATCTGGATCTCTGTGAGTTCAATGCCACACTGGGAACAGAGTCAAGCATGGTAGCACACACCTTTAATCCCAGCACTTGAGATCCTATGTCTTTGCTTGGGAAGAACACATGCCTTTAATCCCAGGAAGTGATGGCAGGAAGCAGGAAGGTATATAAGGCATGAGGACCAGGAACTAGAGGCTTTTAGGCGGTTCAGCTGAGATCCCTTCTAGGTGAGGACTCAGAGGATTCGTCTGAGGATTCGTGGAAACAAGATCAGCTGAGGAGTTGGCAAGGTGAGGTTGGCTGTGGCTTGTTCTGTTTCTCTGATCTTTCAGCTTTCACCCCAATATCTGGTCCTGGGTTTTTTATTAATAAGATCATTTAAGATTTGTGTTACATGCATTATCACAGGTCAGGAAAGGAACCAACACATCCCCTTTCAAACTGAAACTTTGTCACAGGCATATTACATTATAGCAGAAGCACTGACTACATTTTGATANCCGATGGAGAACGGAGCATGACAAGGTCGTTCTGACAGTGCTACCTAAACAGAGTTCTAAGTTATATTTACATCCAGGCCATGCAGATTGGATGTCATTTTGCACTGTCTTGTATTGAGGCTCCTCAGCATGCTGACCTCTGTAGTAGGTAAGTAATGAGGTAAAGTTTAAGTGGGGTACTCATCTCTCTGACTGTTTTAGTTTCTGCTGGGACCTCAGCTAATACCTCTGCTATCATATCTGTTTCCACAGCACGATCTTGCACGAATTCATGAGATATGCACTTGAAGATGATGTTTCTGTCAGTTGTTCTTTGTTTTGTGTGTTGAACAGGTGATAATCAATAAAAACTATCAGTGAGCATGAATCCCTCCCAGAAAGGAATCTTTATTACCAGGGCCCGTTGCCAATTTGGTCCTCCTATAGGCTGTATTCACCCCACAGCTGACACCCCATGATAGTAATCACCTGCCTAGAGTCAAATTTTTCCCAGTAGATTTCCTGTACTCTAAGATATGTTCTAGAGCTTTTTAAGCCTGGTTATTTCATTCTTCGTCTACAGAAAGAAAGGGACTCCTGGGATAAGACTGGCTGTATGTCCAGAACAGACAGAACCAAGACCTGTGTAGGAATGCACCATGCTTACATCCCCATTGGCTGGCAAGGGGTTTCTACAGACCTGAAAATGATGGAATGTTTTCATTTCTGCCCCCAGGCCCAGAACAAGAAGGACCTCTGGTTCTGATTCAGGATGATAGAGGGCCTGTGTATTATAGATAATAAAACTCAAGACCTGTAGTATTTCTCTGAAGAAAGGTTTTGAAGAATTTTGAAGTCATTGGGTGGTTGGGCAATGCCAATGAGCCACCCTCTGCAGAACTGAGAGTCAGTTGTTGCCCGGGCCAGAGTGCAAGTTAAAAATTGTCAAGGCACCAGGGATGGGGAGCTCAGCTCCAGACACAGCTCCTGGGAGGAAAAGAGCCCAAATGTGGCTGCTCCAGTCTCCCACATAAGTGTCCAGGCAGCAAGCTCCCCAAACACTGTTCCTTTGTGTGCTCAGGGGTGAGTTTTCAAACTGCCTGAGAATCTTGAGTGGGAACGGCATGGGGAAAGAATCAGGCCTGCTCTTCCCTGAGGAGCTTGCAAGGTCACCCTCCGTTCCGGGTCTGGGCTGGTCCAAGCACCTTGGGATGAGACTTCTTTATGTGTTTCCCTCAGGCCGGAAGCAGCAGGGCAGGTTAACAAAGATATCTTCAGGGAGTAGGCTTGAGTTCTGAGCCCCTGCGCATGGAAACACCAGGTTTAAGCTTAAGATCTGTGGGATGCAAATTGTGTTCACATTATAATTCTGCAGAACACGCTTTTTGGAGTGCTCCAAGGACTTCCTCTATACAACCCAGATTTTGATTTTTCTGTGTCTTGGGTAATGATTTTGCAAAGAAATTATAGTCCTGATTTCACCTCTGTTTCCTCTCTTTCCCTCTCCCCCTCCCTTTTCTTCTCTTCCTCCACCCTGCCCCCCTCACATGGCCTCACTATATAGCCCATGCTGGACTTAAACTCTCAATCCTCCTGAGTTCTGGGATTCCAAGAATGTCCTACCATGCCCGGCTTGGTTCCTTCTCTGGTCCTCCTATTCAGCATTTGACTTTAGAGTCTTCAGATTCATGCTTCCTATGTGCTTTCTCCTGTCACAGACCTAATAAGCACACCGGAAGTACACACTCAGAAATTCTGAGCCACAAGGACCCAACAACCTTCCACAGACACTCTTGGAATGATGGGAAAAGTGGGGTGTGTTAGATAAGGAGGGAGCAGTGCCCCTTCACCTTTGGCTCCCAGCTTCTGATAGAAGAACTAACTGGTCACATTCACAGTGACTCGGGAATCAAGGAGCTTGTCTCAAGCCACCCTGACACTCACTTGGAGCTTGGGTGCTAAGTGGTAATGTTATATTAAGGGCACTATTAGATTAAGCTGTCCTGGTCTGGTGGCTGCTCAGTAGGAGTCCCCCTGGTGATTGTAAAAGGCAGATCATTAATGTCATTGGCATCTTTGCCAACAGTTTTTGCTGTAGGAACAAAAGTTGCTCATCTAAATTGTTCACAGTGGCAGTAATCTACTTACTCCACAAAATCGTTGCAAATTAAGTCAATAGGTTTTCAGGCAAAATGAGTTAAGAGTCAGTAGGGGAAACACTANGATTTTTCCTTATCACTTTTTTTCCTCCTGAATATGATCAAATCTGTTGTCTCTGAGATGACTGGAGAATGTCAATAAAAACTTCTTGGCCTTTTATTTTAACAGTATTTGAACAAGTTTAAAACTTGGAAAAGCCTCAAGCATGGAGGCTCTGGGTGCACACCGAGCTTGCTTTGAGGCATCAGAACTGCAAAGCTCGCATCCGANGTCTACAGGAGCTGCGTCCTGCTAGGACAAAACAGACCCACTCACAGGCTGTTCACCAAAGAAAGACCTTTTTATCTGTTCTTTGTGTCTTTTACAGTATGCCTCCTGATCCCACCCATCACCCTCCCTACCCNAAANNAANNNAAANNNAANTTNANNNNAANNNGGGGGGNAAAAAGGAAGAAGGGGAAAACCTCATGATGGAAGCTGCAGTGTGACACAGTGAGTCACACAGTAACCCCTTTATCCATACATTTTTACAAGTAGGCATTTATCAAAAAGAGTCATTGGTCTGGTTCGAGGCCCCTGGTCTCTGCTGTACCATTGACACTGGGCCCTCACTGGGATTTTTCCTGGACATCACACTGCTGCCCTGTGGAGATCCTGCAGCCCTGGATCTGCAGGACAACCACGCCCCTCACCCCACTCGGTTTCTCCAGGTTCTGGAGAAAGACCTTCTTAAAAAGACTATCTTCCTCTTCTTTCTTTCTTTCTTTCTTTCTTTCTTTCTTTCTTTCTTTCTTTCTTTCTTTCTTTCTTTCTTTCTTTCTTTCTTTCTTCCTTCCTTCCT
>LZPO01117114.1:116020-136153 GCA_001675575.1 Neotoma lepida
GCACTCGGAGAAGCAAGAGCTAACTAAACCGGAGAAGCCCCACTGCCTGGAAACTAAGGGAAAAGGTGGAGCCCTGGGGAGGAAGGAAGGACACAAACAAAAGCAAGCGACCGAGGGAACAACCGGGAGCCCAGAGGCCTCCAGTCCATGTTAAAGCCTCACTGCTAGCGGACAGAGTTCTCGCGAGATCTTGAGAACTTCGGCGCCCAGGGTCTTGGCNGAGTGCGGGGTGGAAAGCGAAGTGCAAGCGACCCAGGACAGCCATCGAGGTTCTGGGCCCCGGGGCCGCCTTGTCCGTCTAACTCCATTATGAACTCCACCGGGGGCTGCCCCGTTGCTCCTCTAAGTCTGCCAGGGCGGCGGGCCCTGTGACCACGCCGTCGGCGATGGCGCGCCAGGCCTGACCGGGAAGTCTCGCGAGATTAGAAATCAGCGCGCAGCAGCCGCCAGCCGGCCGGGCCGGAGCCAGAGAGCCTTAGCGTTAGCTGGAGCAGAACCGTGCGAGGAGGGGACCGCAAGGCCCGGGGCGCCGGCATTAGCAGGGTTTGGGGACGAGCTCGCCCGGCAGCAGACACGTCCGTTCTCCTCCCCGAGGTGGGGAGACCGTAGCCGAGCAGAGGCGAAGCCCAGAGTCCTCGGTCCTCTTCAGGGATGAGTCATGTGGCGGAGGAAGAGGAGCTCGGGCTGGACCAGCAGTTGGCTGGCCTAGACCTGACCTCTCCCGACAGCCAGAGCGGAGGCGGCACCGCCAGCAAAGGGCGCTACATCCCTCCTCACCTCCGGAACCGGGAGGCGGCGGCGGCGGCGGCGGCGGCGGCGGCGGCGGCAGCGGCGACGACGACGACGACGACGACGACGACGAAAGCATCCTACGACAAAGACGGCACACGGTGGAGTAAAGACAAGGATGCCTACAGCAGTTTCGGGTCCCGCAGCGACACGAGAGCCAAGTCGAGTTTCTTCGGGGACCGTGGAAGCGGATCGAGGGCCAGGTTTGATGACCGCGGGCGGAGTGACTATGAGGGCGTTGGCAGCCGTGGTGGCGGCAGAAGCGGCTTTGGCAAATTTGAACGGGGCGGGAACAGTCGCTGGTGTGACAAGGCGGACGAAGATGACTGGTCGAAACCGCTCCCGCCAAGCGAACGCTTGGAACAGGAACTCTTTTCCGGAGGCAATACTGGGATTAACTTTGAGAAATACGATGACATCCCGGTTGAGGCGACAGGGAACAACTGCCCGCCACATATTGAAAGTTTCAGTGATGTTGAGATGGGGGAAATTATTATGGGCAACATTGAGCTCACTCGTTATACGCGCCCAACTCCAGTGCAGAAGCATGCTATTCCTATTATCAAGGAGAAAAGAGACTTGATGGCTTGTGCCCAAACAGGGTCTGGAAAAACGGCAGCTTTTCTTTTACCCATCTTGAGTCAGATCTATACAGATGGTCCAGGTGAGGCTTTGAGGGCCGTGAAGGAGAATGGCAAGTACGGGCGTCGCAAACAGTACCCCATCTCCTTGGTCCTGGCTCCAACCAGAGAATTGGCAGTGCAGATTTATGAGGAGGCCAGGAAGTTCTCCTACCGCTCTCGAGTGCGTCCTTGTGTGGTGTATGGCGGTGCTGATATTGGGCAGCAGATTCGAGACTTGGAACGTGGATGTCACTTGTTAGTAGCCACTCCNGGACGGCTGGTGGATATGATGGAGAGAGGAAAGATCGGGCTAGACTTCTGCAAATACTTGGTGTTAGATGAAGCGGATCGGATGTTGGACATGGGCTTTGAGCCTCAGATTCGAAGAATAGTTGAGCAAGACACCATGCCTCCAAAAGGTGTCCGCCATACTATGATGTTTAGTGCTACCTTTCCTAAGGAAATACAGATGCTGGCCCGTGATTTCTTGGATGAATATATCTTTCTGGCCGTAGGAAGAGTCGGGTCTACTTCTGAGAACATCACACAGAAAGTCGTGTGGGTGGAAGAAGCAGACAAGCGGTCGTTTCTGCTTGACCTCCTGAATGCAACAGGAAAGGATTCCCTGATATTGGTGTTTGTGGAGACCAAAAAGGGTGCAGATTCTCTGGAGGATTTCCTATACCATGAAGGATATGCTTGTACCAGTATCCATGGAGACCGATCTCAGCGAGATAGGGAAGAGGCCCTTCACCAGTTCCGATCAGGAAAAAGTCCAATTCTTGTGGCTACAGCAGTCGCGGCAAGAGGACTGGATATTTCCAACGTGAAACATGTCATCAATTTTGACTTGCCCAGTGACATCGAAGAATATGTGCATCGCATTGGCCGTACAGGTCGTGTCGGAAACCTTGGCCTTGCCACCTCATTCTTCAATGAGAGGAACATAAATATTACCAAAGATTTATTGGATCTTCTTGTTGAAGCAAAGCAGGAAGTGCCATCTTGGCTAGAAAACATGGCTTTTGAACACCATTACAAGGGTGGCAGTCGTGGACGGTCCAAGAGCAGATTTAGTGGAGGATTTGGTGCCAGAGACTATCGACAAAGTAGTGGTGCCAGCAGTTCCAGCTTCAGCAGCAGCCGTGCTGGCAACAGTCGCAGTGGTGGAGGCAGCCACAGCAGCAGCAGAGGGTTTGGTGGAGGTAGCTATGGAGGCTTTTACAACAGTGATGGATATGGAGGAAATTATAGCTCCCAGGGGGTTGACTGGTGGGGTAACTGAACCTGCTTTGCCATAGGTCACTCTACCAAAAAATATAGAAACCACATGTAACTTAGCCAGACTATACCTTGTAGACAAGTTTCAAGAACTCACAGCACATTGCCTCCTGTGATTCCCCACTGAATATTTTTTAAGGGAGCTAAAAGTCACAAGAAAAGATGAAAGGAACAATCCAGAAGCCCCATTCAGAAGGTGGTTTGAAGACTTGATTGTTGTAGTTTGGACTAACTTTCCTCTTACCCTTGTCCTACTCTGCATTTATAACTTCATGACTAAGGCTCATTTGTTTGTTAATGTACTGTACCTTTAACTTTAGACAGCTTGTATTCTGATGTCCCGTTGGCTCAGTAATGCTTAAGATAGCAAATTGTTTTAACAAAATAAATTTTCTGAACTTGGGCTAAGAAAACAAAAGAAAGGGACAGGTATTTGTTATGGGNATGGGACTGTCCTTTGCAGTGCTCATTAGGTACGCTAAGGAAGGCAGGGATGTGGCCCAGAATGAAGGATAGCATTTTGGAAATGTATAAATTACAGCTCAGGGGTTCAAGAGCAGTTATGGTTGAAATATCTGTTTAAGTGTACAGTTCTAGTTGCTAAACTTAACACGACCAGGAAATGCAATACCATTTCCCTTTTCCTGTGTACTTTAAATAATCCTTTGTTAGTAGTCATCCTCAGTGAAGTGTAGTGGCAGCCTTTGAGTCACTGGTCAGCATTCATGCTTAGTACCGTGATGTAGAGGATATGAACAGCTCTGAATAAATGGTAGCAGGAAACCATGGAAGAAATGGTCTATATTCTTTAATTCAAACAGGTTTTGAAAAGCCATGGATATTGAGTAATTAGAGANTAACTTTCTCTTATGGCGGGAGATGTGAAGATAGACAAGAATGGGATATTTGACGTTAAAGAACACAGAGAAATAATTCCTCAATTTGAGCAGGCATTGATGGAATGTGTAATGATGAAACAGCAAACAAANGCATGCCTGTTCTCATTTCTACCCATTTGTTGTAGAACTTCATCAATAAACCACTACATCTCACATGGGATCATGGTTTTTTGTTTTGTTTTGAGACAGGCCCTCATGTTGCCCATGGTAGTCTCTAACTCATTATGTATCTGAGACTGTGGCCTTGATCTTGTTCCTCCTACCTCCCAAGTGCACGCACCACCATACCTGGCAGGATCGTGAATTTTTAAACCACATTGTTTATATAGACAGTTCCCCCAATATTTTCTCATGTCCTGTATACCCTAGGACATCCTGCCTATCAAATTACTGTCTCTGGAATAGTTAGTTAGATGATAATTAGTTGAGTGTTATGGAATGGATACATAGGGAATTTTTCAGTGAGTGGGTTACATAGTTTACATGAGGCCAGAAACACATGTAGTTGAATATATGTGTGCATATATACATACATATGTAGTTTAAATGCAGATAGGTAGATATGCTGTAGATTGATTCATAAAACAGTTTGTCCTATAAGAAAAAAATTGTCACAGCCAATCCATTATTTTACACATAGTCCAACCCAAGAATTCTAAATAGCATTGACCCTAAAATTATAATTGCTCTTAAAACTATCAAAAAATTCTTGGTGGCCTCCATCAATACTAACCCTACTTGTGTACAGAGATCCTCCACTCTTTAAACCCTTAAGTACCCCCTTACTTCACTCCTTTCCATATCTCTATGCTATGACTTCCTTGAGTTCCACTTGTGGCCTNTTCATATACTACTATCACAACAAGGCCTGGTCAAAGTTCATTTTTCTCCATGAAACTAGCTTTAAAAGTTGTAGTCCCAACAGTCATGAGAAGTAATTATATTTGTCGTTTATGCCTGTTATCTTGAGATCAGTCATGTAAATGTTGCAATTCTTACTTTGACATTTAAAAAAAATTTTTTAATACTATGTTCATGCACAAAGTTCATGGTCAGTCTATGTGGACTGAATGGAATTCCAGAGAGGCTTTTCTCCCCCAAATGTTTTAGCAGCTATAATTATCTTGGTAGAGTGTGGTAAAACACTTAGACATAAAGTGTTCTATGTGTGAAATGAAATGAGTGAGAGGTGTGCAGGTGGCTCCAGGAGAATTGTGCAGTACTAATTTGGTGTGTGTTAGGAGTAATCAATAATTACACATTTAAATACAACCTAGCTCTACATCAAATAGCGATTATTCTCCATACACTAGTCATTTCAGATGGCATCAATAATGATTTCCTAGTATTTTAAATCTTTAAAGTAGTTTGACAGTATTCTGGAAGCTTGAAGAGCACAGGAAAAGAGATATAAAGACCTCTAAATCCTTTCTGACTTGACTGGAAGTTCTTTGAAAATACAGGCTATCCAGGACAATTTGTGTTTTATTGAAAAAAACAAAACAGTAGATTGTCCCATATACCCAAGTACCCCTTTCCCGTATTATTACTATATTACCATGATTTGCTACGTTAATGAGCTATAGGCCATACTTTACTGTTGGCTAATGTCCACACTTTACTGAGATTCCCATTGGCTTTACCTAGTGTCCTATTCCCAGCCCTGTCTAGGACACTATATCAGATTTATTCAGTAAGTCACCTGAGGTTCCTCCAGGCTGTGACAGTTTCTCAGACATTCCTCATTTCCGCTGACCTTGACAATTTTTTTGGAGTGCTGGTCAGGTACTTTGCCCTACAATTAAAAATAGTTGGATTTTTTTTTTTCCCTCATGATTAGGCTGGGGCTGTGGGTCTTGAGGAGCAAGATCACAGAGGTAAAGTGTCATTTTTATCATGCCAAGGACACACACCAAAATTCTTAAGTATCAGAGTTGATAAGGCCCTAGATAGACAGGCTGAGGTGGTAGGGCCTGGCAATTTTTCCCACTCCTCTGTGTACTTGTTTCCCCCCCACACACATACATTTTTGTTGTTGTTGGGTTTTGTTTGTTTTTCTGTTTTGTTTTGAGACAGGGTTTCACCAGACTGGCCTTGCACTCTCAATCCTCCTACCTTAGATTCTGAGAACTAAGAGTACAGGTGTGTTTCACATCCGCTTTCTTTTCATACTGCCCTTCTGAAAGGATGTCACCGTGTACTACCCACATTTAAAGTATGGAGAGTGTATACGTCCTCTGCCTTTCCTTCCTTGGCCAGTTAATTTTATGTAAGCATGGAACAGTGGATGTATAGAAATTTCACTTATATTCAAAGTTACAACTTTATTGCTCAAAGGTTGTATGAAATATGAAAAGATTTTTTTAAGTTGAGATAGGTTATTTTTAAATACAATTATTAATTACTCTCCTGTGGTCACCTGCATGTCTCCGTCCTACTCGATTTCCTTCCATTCACAGAATCTCTTTTCCCCATTTGTTTCACCTTTTACTCTACCAAGATAATTGTAGTTGATTCAAGTGCCTGCTGGGACCAAGGCCTANCTGGGGTTCCTTGCAATCCATTCCCTTACAAATCAATCCATATAAACTGGCCATAAACTTTGTACAGGTGCTAAGGGCAATGAAAAAGAGAACATAACATTAAAAGCTTNAAAAATAGGAAGGCAAAGCTTTGGTCACTGGACGCTCCTTTAGCTTGCTCAGTGTCCCTTTGTTATACCCACATCATGTGGCTTCCAGGAAGTCAACAAATACTTTCTTATTTTCTGGTGTGTTATTTCAACTTCAGTTGTATCTGTCAGCTTTTTGTTGCAGTGACAGATACCCAAAAGAAAGGGATTAAAAGGAGGAAAGGCTTATTTGGGATCACAGTTGGATTTCACTCTGTGATCACTGGACCTTTTCACTTTGGTCTGTGGCAGTACAGTGTATTATGTCAGGAGCCTGTGGAAGGAAGGCCTGTTCACCCATGGTGGCTGAGAAGCAGAGAAAGAGGAAGGGGATGGGTTTTCAAAATCCCCTCGGNTCTAGTTTCGTTTCTGTTGCTGTGATGAAATACTTNAACCAAAAGCAGCTTAGTAAAGAAAGGGATTTCTTTCAGTTTACAACCAGTGCATCATTGTAGGGAAATCAAGGCAGGACTTCAGCTAGTCACAGCACATCCATAATCAATAACAGACATAAAGGAAGCTCACTTGCTCATTATCAAGTCTCGTGGGCTGGGTACTCATCAATTAACTTATGACATTCCCACAGCAGACATGCCCTAAGACCAACTCAATGTAGACAAGCCCTCATTGAGACCATCTTCCTGGCTGACTGTAGGTTGTGTCAAGATGCCAAGGCTAATCATCATACCCTACTGGGCCCATCACCTCCTGGTAGTGCAACAGCCTCAGAACCAACCCATCNACACATTCAGGAGTCAAACTATAGCAGCTCGTAACTCACTCAGCTATTGTTACATGTGTGCTGAGTTCTGTCACAGCTCATTTTGCTGTCATGCTTTTCTGTAGTTTAATTCTCAGAACCCATCACCTGTGATTGTAGTTTCTTTTTCTCCTGTAAAAGAAATACTCATACCACTAATTCGATGTTTGCACTTTCCCTTCTAAATGTTTATGCTTCTCTCTATATAAGATATTGGCATGAAATTCAGAATCCTTCCAGCAAAATGTGTGTGTGTGTGTGTGTGTTTAAAGAATTCTTGGGCTTTGTGAAATTTAGACATTGGAAGAGGCAAGGCTCTGAAAGTTCAGTGTGTCTCCTTTGCTGTGTCTAGTGTTTATTTTTCTTCCTCCCAGTCCTGTNTGCACAGCTAACATAAAACAAGACATTGACTTGGGAGCTGAAAAGCAAAAAAGGCCTAGGCGTGGATGTGGATAGATATCATAAATTCATGTCTTGGGTCAACACAATTTACTCCTGCCTCCTCCTTCAGGACTCCCTTGCCCCCGAGTCTGGCTTTAGACAATGAATTTCCAGGGAGTTTTTGCCTTTTGATCGCCCCACTGATCTAATGCAATTGTTGGTTGGCAGAAGCGCTGTGAGGTGCAGAATAAAGTAATGAACTTAATTTGATTTGCACTCAGCGTCCACCCTTAAGATCTGCATGTCTTTATTGTATTAGATTTCTAATGAGATTCCATTGTCTGCTCTCTGTAGGGAGGCCTGAGCATCGGGCTGTGGGAGGGGTTCAGCTCCGGAGAGGCCTCCCCACTTACATCCCATCTTTAATGGGTATGGACCTGCTTGCTCTTGAGCCACACGGTGATCATAGTTCCCTTCCTGGGCTCTGGTGGACAACAAGTGGGGAGTAGCTTTCGTTGCAGGGAAGGAAGTCCTTCTTTACTTCCAGGGGAAGGAAAATAGGTTCAAAGGTCAGTGCTGGGCTGAGAGGTTCACGGCACACCAAGCACATTTCCCACTCGAAGCAATGCTCCCAAGACAATGGCACTGTAGTGTCTAAGAGCCTCATTCGTATGTTGCCACCAGAATGGCACATAGTGAGCATCTAAGTCCCTCAATTCTCTCAGTCACATTGAAGCAATTTTCTGTATTTTAGAAGCCTGGCTAGCTAGGTACCCCCTGAGCAGGACATAAGTGTGAAGTTGATTTTGGAGAAGCCTGCCTACCTCTCCTTATCTGAAGTTCCTTAACTCCTTCNGTCCTCCCACTACCCATCTTTAAGCCTTTCCCCAAAGGCCCAGCCCTCTGTTTCTTGCCCCGGTGTNTATGTCTGTAAGGATTTTTGCCCCACCATTGACTTTATTTCTTACCTATTTTCTACACTAAAATATTTAATGTATGATTCCCAAATGACACCATACACAGAGTGTACAGTGTGAAATGAGTGTTTTCACTTAAAAAGCTGCTTGTGCCAAGTGTGGTGGTGCACGCCTTGAATTCCAACTCTTGAGAGACAGAGGCAGGCAGATCTCTTGAGTTCAAGGCCCTCCAAGTGAGTTCGAGGACAGCCAGGGCTATAGGGCTCTGTAGAGAGACCCTGTCTCAAAAAGCAAACAAACAAATATACAAAAGCTGCCTTTGGAACTGGTCAAACATCCTTGCTGAAAAGAGGCTGAATCAACAAGATGCATTTATTTATGCAGCTTAGTGAATTATCTTAAGATCCATGTGGATGGGGGGATGGGGGTGTGAGGGCCGGAAATTCACTCTTCACAAGTTTACTCCCACAATTGAAAAGGCTCTGAGACTATTTTAGATAAACGACAAAAGAAGTCTGAGCACTGAGCTCAGAACCAGTTTCTTTTCAGCAGCACTCAAGTCTCAGAAATCATGGAGGCAGGGAAGCCAAAGTGATTGGCATCCTGACGACTTTTCTAGGGGGAAAAAGGTAGTTTATATCTAATCTAAGGTCTTTAAGAGGAATCTATCAGCTTTGGTTTGGCTCTCAGTGGACAGGTGTCTGTATCATGGAAGCACCATACATAATTCACCACCAGAGAGCCCCAGAACTTAGCGAGAAAGCTAAATTACCTGTCACTTGTAGAAAAGGTGTTCCCTGCAGGTCAAGGTTGAAAGCTCTGGTGGACCCCAGTGAGGAAGAGCACATCCATTCGTATTTAAATGTCAGGTGCGTCTCAGTAGACCCTGCAGACACTGTTTACACCTTGAATTTGCCGACCTGTTTTGCAGGGCCAATTAACACACTTTCACTCTGATGTCAGACTGCTTTTTGAATAATCAGAGGTCATTTGGTGGATGTCAGTGGGAGAACCAGGCTGTCTTCCTGGGGAGGGAGAGCAGAACTGGGCATCCTCTCAGAGGGGTGAGTCACCATAGCTTACACAGAATAGAAAAGCATCTGTCACTGTTAGGAACAGAGCCCTGAGTCACTCCTAGGCAGACTGAGGAACACGGGGGTTGGGGGGAGGGGTGGAGTAGAGGTGGATGGAGTCTGCATCAGGGAGGTGGAGGTGGGGATTACAGTTCTCTTGGTAAGTTTTTGGGAAACCTATTTGAGGCATCATACATGGATTGCCCCTTAGATTGGTCACCTATAATTAAACTTTGTTCTTAAAGTGATATAGTAGGAACAAAAAATAAGACACACACACGTAGGGGCTGGGGGCAGAAAGAGAGAAAGAGGAGGAGAGAGAAATAGAATATTGCTTTCTAAGTTTATTTTTTAGTGTTTGGCGATTTTGGTTTTGGTTTTTGCTATTTTATAATATCCTATACTTTGGAAGCAAATTTTTGTCAAGGATTGGATTGCATATATTTGCCATTTCTAATAAAATGAACAGTATGCCCCGCTTCAGGTTTCTGGGTGTCTGGCTAGGGAAGGATGCTTCCTTAGATGGAAAGCTCACCAACCTTAACCCAATCATGAACACACTCAGAAGCTGGAAGGCTCAGTGCCTCCTGGGAAGTTTGAACATAGCCTCGGAACAGGGAAGAAGAAAACACAAGTAGAGACATTTATAAAAGTCAGAAGCAAAGTGCAAGTCAACGGATGTCAGCGCCATCAGATGCTCCCTGGTAACCACTTGGTTGACTCACTGGTTGAGAACTTTTTGGCACAGTTTGGAAAAATTCTCAGTGGTTAAGTTTGGATGATTTGGATGAATGCGTGATTTTTAAATATCAGCTACATCTTGATGATTCCTAAATTTGTATCTGCCGAAGGGTCTTTCTGAATCCAGAACTCATATCAAACTGTCTGTAGGAGGATGGGGTGAAAGGATGGCTCAGCTGGTCAAGTGTTTGCTTCACAAGCATAAGGAACTGAATTTGATACCCCAGAACGAGTGTTAAAATTAGACAAAGAGGATGTAGACACCTGTGATACCGTTGGGGAATTCCTGGCACCTTCCTGTCTGTAAGCCTAGTGTGCTTGTTGAACTCAAGACCAGTGAAAGACCCTAGCTCAAAAAAAAAGTAGGTGGCTTGTGTTTGAACAACACTAATCAAGATTGCCCCTTGACCTCCCATGCACGCGCGCGCGCACACACACACACACACACACACACACACACACACACACACAGGTCTGTCTATAAGACCTCTTCTTTTGGAAGTTCACCTTTCACACATAACTTTTTCAGGCTCCTCATGAGGATTTTCCAAACCAGTTCTACAGTCTCACCAATAGCATTTAACAGCAAAACTACTTTTCCAGTTGCTCAGAGCCCAAACCTTGAATCCTCTAGGGTCTGTATCTCCTCTGTGATGAAGCCCTGTCATTCTTCCAGATGGATCTCGAATCACACTTCACCGTCTCTGCCATCTCTACCCTGGTCCAAGCCACTTCCATCTCCTCATGGATCTTGCTAGCTTTGGGTTCCTCCCCTTCTGTCACCCCTCCCCCAACACTGGGCTGTTCCCTAGTCATAAAGTTAGTATGATTCTGTCAGAGATGGCAAGAGTGTACTGTCCCC
Organism: Neotoma lepida; assembly: GCA_001675575.1. Taxonomy (NCBI): domain Eukaryota; kingdom Metazoa; phylum Chordata; class Mammalia; order Rodentia; family Cricetidae; genus Neotoma; species Neotoma lepida. The sequence continues at coordinate 127,018 of LZPO01117114.1, forward strand.
TGCTAAAACCCAACACCANGGGTGGTTCTTCATATGTCTCCGGCCCTCACCAGACCTGGCCTATGCTCATCCCTCTTGACTTTTTCCCTCTGCTCCCCGAGACCAGTCACCTCACTTCCACTGTGTCGCACCAAGTTCATGTCCCCTTGGACCATTGGGGCTTTTTATTGGATTGCCTCAAGTGACCAGTGTCACCCTCTGTCTCTTTCAATATTTTGCACAAATAGTAGTTTCTCTGNGAGGCCCTCCTTCGCTTCTTCCTCTCTGCTCTGCTTCCTGCCAGGCTCTAACACATGNCAGTTTCTTACCTTACATACTGACTCCCCCTAGAATGCAAGCTCCCTGAAGACAGGTGCCTCTCTCATCACCACTATTGTGCCAGCACGGCCAGGGCCTGGAAAGCAATAGTGCCCAGTAGCTGTTGACAGAATAAACATATATTCTTGAGAAAATGTAAAACTGTGACTTGATAACTTCTACAATTTATAGTCCTTTTAGAAATATATTTTAAAATATGTTAAATGTAATAAAATATGTTCCTTTTTTTTGGTGTGCAGTTGTGTGCATTTTATAACTGCAATGAATTATGTAGCCTCTCCTTCAACACCCTCAAGAAATCCCTCCCCCAACTCACTCTCATCAGACCCTTTCCTGTCTAAGCACTGGGTGTCATCGGTCTCTTCTTCACTGTGCAGGCTTGCCTTGTCCAGGAGGCAGCCATACGGCCCGTTCATTGTTAGCTCTGGCTTTTGTTACATAGCAGAATACATTTTAGATGCAGCCCTGTTGTTGTATATATTAAGATTCTGCTTTACTCAGTGCTGGGTTTCATTACACTATGTGGCCACAACAGTTCAAATTGTTGGTGTTTCCAGGATGTCATGCATAAAAAATATATTATCAGTTTGTATATCACAAAAACAAATCTCCAGGAAAATGAACACACACACACACACTTTTGAGATTTTATTTTTAAAGTACATGTATGTGTCTTTGTCTTTGTGTGGGTATGTGAACATGTACAGGGACCTACAGAGACCAGTAGAGGACATCAGAACCCCTGGAGCTGGAGTTAAAGACAACTGTGAGCCTTTTGATGTGAGTGCTGGGAACCGAACCCAGGTCCTTTGCAAGAGCAGTACGTGCTCTTAACCACTGAGCCATTGCTCCAGTCCAAACACNGTTTACAAGGCATTAAAAAAAAGTGTCTTAAAATTAAACTAAGAATTAATAAATTAAGCCAAAACAACACACAAGAGATAGCAAAATAATTAAAGAGTGACTGTTTTTGGTGAGAGATGTGTTTCTGTTCTGTAATATGTTTAGCTTTTTAAAGTTTANTAGACAAACTTGTTGGAGCCTACCGAGATTTCCTAGTGGCTTTACCCAGCAGGACTGCATAAGAGGATGATTGGACCACAGGCCTGGGTACCAGGTGTTTGGAAGGGTCTACACTTGGATGTATCTAGTCAGGCGGAGGTCTTTTGCCTTGCCCCATGGCANTGTTATAAAAAGCCCTTTTGAATAAATTCTGGGCTGGTGGGTTTTGACCCAGGCCCTCCCGAGGCTATCCTGTGTTTCTGTNTTTCCTCTCGTCATCTAGGTATCTCTTTCTATCTAAATATTTCCCATTTCTCCCTGCTCAAGGGTACCTTGGTTGTAAAAGTGGGGGCTGGTCCCCCACACAAACTTTTATTTTAGAAAAGATAAAGAAGGTGAAAGTTCCAAAGGGCATGGTTTTAGGAAATATAAAGTCCATTTATTTACCTTTTAATTGAAATTATAGCAATTCATCTTAGCCCACTCTACTTTTACAGGGGAATCATGGGTGTACTGGGTTCAACAAAAAGTTTTCTTCCAGTAACTCACTGGAAGAAAATAGAAGCTAATCTTAAGATTATAATTTACAGGTTTTCATTTTCAACAACAATTTTATACTTGCAATCAAGACGGCTGCTGCTTTAAGAAATGAGGGCCTCCATACAGCTTATGAAGTAATAGATCATATATAAATAGGCTGTTTGCTCTCAGTGCAGATGCCATCATTACTAACTACTTTCGGGCTCTTTGCGAGCTAACTAATTCCGTAATGCATCATTGAACATTTAGTTGCTTCATAGCAGATGGTTTCAGGGGCCCATCTGCTCACAGCAACGTTTTCAACAAGCCCCCTTCACCTTCACCAAGAGGTTTGGAAGCAGCAGGATATTTATCCTCCACTCCAGGTGCTTATTCTGCGCTCCCATGTTGAGGGAAGAAGGCCGCTGTCTTCCTCCCAGCCTTAGAAGGGAGACACTGGACTGTGGAGGAGGGCTGGTGTGTAAGGCAAACTGGTGAAAGAGCTCCTGGGTTCCAAGAATTTGTAAATATAACTGAAGGGTGTGTGGCCCCCACCCCTCCCCTGTGTGTGTGTGTGTGTGTGTGTCTGTCTGTCTGTCTGTCTGTCTGTCTATCTGTCTATCTGTGTAGGTGTGTCTGTCTCTCTCTTGTCTCTGTCTCTCTGACTCTGTCTCTCTGACTCTGTCTGTGTGTGTGTGTGTGTGTGTGTGTGTGTGTGTGTGGTAACTGATTACTTTGCCTTCCTGGACTGTGTTAAATATGAGATATATTCTGCAGTCCACTCTGCTCGGTTATTCCTGCCCCCCTGTTATTTTCAGAAGCATAGCCAGCACCTAGCTGGTTTTCTGGGATGAAGAATACATTCTCCTTGCCTTTGAGGACATGGGGGAGTCCCCGAGGCAAGGTCAGGGTGAACACATGAAATACATGAAGGCACTCCAGCTAAAACCATATGGATGAGAGCAAACTGAATACAGAATCTGAATGCTGAGGGGATACCAGGGTAAGTGTTTTGGGAACAGGGCTAGTTTTATTCCACAAATCCCTAATGTCCCATTACCTATGTGATCACGGAAATCTGCAGTCACTGCAGGGGAAGCAGAACAGGGCATGTGATGAATAAGACATGTTTGGCAGCTGCCCCGAAAATATGTAGAATTTTCTTTTCCAAATAGGAAGACGAGAAGAAAGACAAAGTAGTGAAGAGGAAACACAGAGTACTGAGAAGAGGACATCCTCAAAAGATCATAAGAAATCAGTGATTTCTTTGGATCAAGCCAAATGACACCCTGAGCCCCTACACTTGAATGCACAGATTCAACACTGAACCATGTAAAATCTTCCCAGGAAGTATTGATCTTTCNGGAGATGCTCACCTTGTGAGCAAAGGGAGTAAGAGGCTGCTGTTCAGAGACCACAGCTCCTCTCTCTGATGCAGTGCTTAATTAAAGATGAACCAGCATCCCACTTAAGAGTATTTTAATGTACTTTTCTAAAAGGTACATTTTCTTCTAAAAGNTACATAGAAAATGTACTTTTCTAAAATCCACACATGGATTCAGACTAAACCAGTGAAGGCAAATTGTAATACTGTCACATGTCAGATTTTATGGATGTGTGTATACATGGATGTAGGGGTGAGTGTGTATGTGGTGTGTGTGTGTGTGTGTGTGTGTGTGTGTGTGTGTGTGTGTGTGTGTATTGAGGTCAGAGGCCAATATCAAGTGTCTTTCTTAGTCACTTTCCATGTTACTTTTTGAGGCAGGGTCTCTCTCTGAACCTTGAGACCATTGATTCAGCTGGATGGGCTCCCCANTGAGTTCTGAGGATCTGTCTGTCTCTGGCTCTCTCCATCTAGCCTCAGCAGGCACTTAGGTGAGTGCTGGGAAATCCAGTTCAGGTTCTCATGCATACACATCAAAATATCAGTGGAGCCATTTCCAAGCTNTTTCCTCAGTCCCCTTTAGGGAATTTATCCATTATCTTCTTTTTATAAGAATACAAAAATATTTGAAAAATTCTGAGACTCTGGCTTACTGAGGTGTGTCACTCTATGTGGTTATCATTGGTGTTGTGCCTAGTCTCTCATACTACCTCATTTCTTCATAACAGGCATTTATTAAGTACCTACTGATCACCCAGAATTGATATAGGTTTGTGAGAGATACCCACTCTTCAGGGTTATCCAGGCCGGTAGCTGAAACTTCTCTGTTAAATGAATTCTTTCTCACCAATCCCTAGTGTGAAGGAGTGGCCTGCCTCAGAAGCCAGAGAGCACACCTTGCTGCTGCTGCCATCAATGTCATCTTGATTATCCTGGCAGGAATAATCTGAAATTGACTTTACGTCACTCCTTTTGCTGTCAAAGCAGGAATGCTACTGTGGTGTTTACTCTGCTCAAGAACGCTTTGGAATTTGTGTAATAGAACCAACTTTCTTTCCTACGCAGGAATTGCATCCTTAAGTCCAGCCAGCACCATCAGCTAGCTCTACAAGGAACCCAAATTAAGTCCTGTTCTTTGTCTCCAAGTATTCTATTCTAATGGGAAAGAAGATAGAATTGCCTGACACACACTGAGACTCGGGGAGTGTGCCACTTAGGACTGAGAACATTCCAGTCCAGGACCCAGGAACAGAGATGGGGTCAATCAGAAAAGCATTTATCTTCTTGTACTGTCAAGGANGCAGCTAAGGCTCAAAGTTCCTTAAATCAGGAAAAATAAATGGAGAGCCAAAGAGGCTTGAGGAGTGAAGTGACTTAAGGAATTTGAGATATTTTTCTGTACTGGGATCAAACCTAGGGACTTGCTCACACTAGCTGAGCTTTTTACCACAGAGGTAAAATTTATATCACCACCAGTGACTGATTTCTTTTGAAAGATTTATTTATGCACGTGAATGTTTGCCTGTATGTATGTATGTATGTATGTATGTATGTATGTATGTAGGTATGTGCACCTCATCAGTGCAGGTGCACATGGAGGCCAGAAGGGGGTAACAGATTTCCCCTGGATCTGAAGTTAAAGGCAGCTGTGAGCCACACAACATGAGTAGCTTAGACAGGGAGGGATGCTCAAGGAAGTCAGCAAGATCTACTCTGTTATATGTAGCTCAACAAAGTGTAACTGAGTGCAGCCCAGCTGCTGGCACAGCCGGGATTGGCGGAGAGCCAGGTCTATCCCGGGAGCACTAGAGGCCCTGGTGCAAGGAGCATTTGCCTCCATTGTCTTACAGCTGAAGTGAAGATAACCAAGCAGAACTTGGCCTTGGCTTTGAAAGCTACCGATATGGCTTCAAAACCACAGGTGCTTGGTAATTTTTAAGCAAGTATGGTAGCTCATGCCTGTAATGCCAGCACTCCAGGGGCTGAGGCAGGAGAATTGCTAGCTGTGAGTCCAGCCTACACTACATAGTCAGAATGGCGGAAGGTGCTGGAACAGAAGAGGCCTTGAGGTTTCCAGATGAAATAATGGAGATAATAGCAGAAAAATCTCATTCTTCCCAGAGGTTTGAATTCAGAAAAACACATTTTTTGGGGGGGGGGTTAGTCTTTTGTCAACTTGACAGGAGCTAGAGCCACCTGAGAAGAGAGAACTTCAGCCCCTATCAGATTGGTCTGTGAGCAAGCCTGTGGGTTGATGATGGATAGGGGAGGGCCCAGCCCACTGTGGGAGGTCACCCTGGGGAAGGTGGTCCTGGGTGGTAGAAGAAAGAAGGTCGAGCAAGCCAGGAAGAACAAGCCGGTGAGTAGCATCCTCTGCTTCCATTCCTGCCTTGACTCCCCTCAGTGACGAAGTATAATTGAGACATGTAAACCAAATAAACCTTTTCATTTTTCAAGTTTCTGTTGGCCATGATGTTTATCACAGCAGTAGGAATCAAACTAAGATTCACGTAGTGAGACTCATCAGTGACTTCCAAGTGTGAATTTAGAAACTCATTCACCTTATGTTCTTAAGGGATGCTGAGCTATTATGTAAATTAACATGAGCAATGAAAGACCCTAACTTTGGACCATTTCCCTACTCACGTATACATGGCCTGTTGGACTTGAGGGTAGTTAGGTTGGAAAGATCATGTGTGGAAACACCAAAGCAATTGTATCTATTCTTTTTTCACATCAAAATTTACATTTTTTTTATGTGTCTGTAGTGATGGGAGTGCCACTTGGACGAGATCAGGGCACAACCATGGAGATGTCAAGGATCAAATGCAGGTCCCCAGGCTTGGCAGCTAGTGTTTTTACCCACTGAATCATTTTACCTGTCCCTGTATCAATTTCTTTAAGCCANCATGACCTGTTTCAAATGGAGGCTTGGGCAGGAACCTTCTATATGAAAGGAGAAGGGATCTTGCTGATGCAGCTTGGCAGATCCCAGCCTTCATGGACCCAATGCCATCTCNTTCCTCACAGCTGCCCAGCGGACCTGAGCCTCACTCAGTCACGTGCCATCATTTTTTTTTTCATTTTTCTTTTTTCTTCAACTGTTCTCCTTTTTATTTTTAAACATTAATCTGCATGGGTGTTTGTGTACTATGTGTGTGAGTGTGGGCACGTGGGCATGTGTCACGCATGGGTGTTTGTGTACTATGTGTGTGAGTGTGGGCACGTGGACATGTGTCATGCATGGGTGTTTGTGTATGATGTGTGTGAGTGTGGGCACGTGGACATGCGTCATGCATGTGCGTTTGTGTACGATGTGTGTGAGTGTGGGACCTGCACTGCAAATACGTCTACCTGCCAAGCCTCTTTCTATTTTTAATATCACATTTCAAAAATATTTGATCTATAAAACTAAATATATTTATCCCATACTGCATTTTAAATGTGTATGTACCATGCACTGTCTAAACCAAGCTAGTCAATACAAATTACGATACATGCCTAAAACATTTTAAATATAATATTTTCTCTTGAATTTTCCTACAGANGTATTGTAGGTTGAGCAAGCCTCTCTCTCCCCTCCTATTTATCTCCTCTGTTCCATGGACAGTTTCATTTAATTTCCACTTCCATTCTATGTATGCAGACATGAAATTATTGAACTATATACAACCTAGGAATCGCAAATGAGAGAAAACAAACATTGGCCTTTCCAAGACTGGCTAATCTCTTACCATACTGATCTCCAGTTGCATATAGTTTCCCACAAGCAACATAACATTCTTCTTTATGGCTGAAAACCCAACTGTGACATGCTTATTTGAGGTGTGTGTGTGTGTGTGTGTATGTGTGTGTGTGTGTGTGTGTGTGTGTGCGCGCGTGCATGTGCACACGCGCACGTGTGATGAGAACACTTAAAATCCATCCTGCTAGCAGTTTCTAAGTGCATAACATAATTGGTTAACTCCAGGCATCATGCTGACTTCTAAGTGCTTTCCAACTTTTTTTTTTTTCCAGAGACAGGGTCTCTCTACATAGCTTGGCTATCCTGTCCTGGAACTCACTGTGTAGCCCAGGCTGGCCTCAAACTCATAGAGATGCCTGCCTCTGCCTCCTGAGTGCTGGGATTAAAGGTGAGTGCTTTCAAACTTACTCTTCCTGTTTGAGGTTTTGTGTCCTTGCCCATCATCTCCCAATAACCCCTATTTACGCCCTTTGCTTCACTGCATTTACGCACACATAGCTGAGGTCACATGATCACAAGACATTCATCTCTCTGTGTCATACTAAGTTATGTTTTCTTGGTACCATACCTAGATCAAAATGGCATAGATATCAAATCTGGGGAATGATCAACTTCTATCTTTCTAGGTCAGTTTCTAGATTTTATTTGTGTACACAATAAAAGATTTCGTCTTACAAGTATCTCTAATAGTCTGTTGTATGTTATCACCTTCACACAGTGAATTTGCATAGCACTTAAAAGATGTCAAAACCACTGTGAGCATTCTAAAATGAATATACTTTCTTTACCAAACGGCCTACATGTTTGTGTTTCCAGACTACAGACATTAAAAAGGAGGCACGAGAAACATCCTTTTCCTTGTAACTAGAAGGAAGCTAGTTAATAAAAGGCCACTGTCCCTGAACCTTAGCGTAAAGCAAGTGTGTTGGTATCTGAGTTGCTTAAATAACAAAATAACAGAAGCGCATTGTCTCCTGGTTCTGAGGCTAGCGGTTAAAACTGTGTCTTCAGGCTAATTCCTCAAAGCACCNGGTGGAGCCTCTACTGAGCCTTTCTCCATGCTCCTGAGAAAGAGGAGCCTCTTCTTGCTCTTTACTTTATTTATTTATTTACTTTTTTAAGACAGGCAGGGTCTTTTCCTGAACCTGGAGAACCATATGGGATAGATTGGATGGCCATCAAAGTTTTTTCAAANTGCCCTCTTAAATCTTGCGTTTCAAAAATCTATGAACTACCAAAAAATGTAAATTCCACAGGAACTATTTTAATTGATTCCAAACCAGGATTGAGTTGCAAGGCAGAGTCCACAGTCTCACTGCCATCAGCATTTCAGCTGCTCTCTGACCCCTGGTGCTCCCTGACCCCTGGGGCTCTCTGACCCCTGGGGCTCTCTGACCCCTGGGGCTTGCTTCTTGAAAGATATCACAACCTCCAGCCCAGGGAAGGAAAGGGTCATTCACTGTCTTTGCAAATCTGAAGACTACCTGTGGAGAGTTGTTCAAAATATTCCATCCCCAAACCCTGGGTAAAGAATGTGTGAGAAGTGAGTGCTCCCTTACTGTCTGTGCCAAGGGGCACTGGTCTCGGTGGGTATGGAGTCTCTGCACCTGTGGCTTTGAATAGACCTCTTACAGACACAGTCAAATAAGTAGTTTTTAAAACAACCAGGTAATTAGCCCAATATAGATTTACTTCAATTGTTCAAANAATGCTCATACCCCCACTCCTTTTATTGGGTGAGGAGAGATAACTTAAGGTGTGGTGTGATAACATGGAACAAAGAATTATGATTAAGGATAACTATCTCTCATAGTCACCGCCCCAACATTATTTCCTGTTTAAAGCTGTCACTTTGCGTGGGAGAATCCTAAAGTACTTGTTCTTCCACAGGCCCACGTTGGATTCCTAGCACCCACACTGGATGGTTCACAGCCACCTAGAACGCCAGTCCTGNGGGAATCTGACTCCNTCTTCTGGCTTCCAGGGGCACCTGAATATNCTTGGCATACACGTACATAGACACACAAATAAAAATAAAACCTAAAAATTGAAATAAAACTACAACTTGGCCAGTGATTTGGCTCAGCAGGTGAGGGCATTTGCAACTAAGTCTGATGCCTGGAGTTTGATCCCCAGAACCCATATGGTAGAGAGAGAAGTAGAGAGAG
>LZPO01117114.1:139701-156621 GCA_001675575.1 Neotoma lepida
TCAAGACAAGAAACGGAAGCCAATGGGAAAGATTTTTAAAAACCAACTGGCTGATTTTAAAGTTCATATGGAGAAACGGGCTTTGTTCAGCATAACAAGCATTTTGGTTTCAGAAATTTCTCCTCAGGAACGCGCCCTTCACAGAATGACACTTGCGCTTCTCAACTTTCGCTGATTAAAATATGTAAAACATGTAATTTTGCCAAAACCTCAATGAAAAGAAACAGAAGTCTCATCAAATATGACTTTGTTTCCTGTTGTGACATGTCAGTGACACTCAGAATAATTTAAGGGAAAAAGTCCAATATTTCATCCTTTTTCTTGGAGAAAGGCACTGTTTTTCTCCTTTCAAAGGTAACATTTGATTCATAACGTTATAACGTGCTATTATGACGTAATATTAGACAGATATAATGGGCAGAACATGGCTCCAGAGGCAGAACTGCATTCAGTCTGGTCTCAGCAGGTCGCAGCCCTGTGACCTTGAGCAAGTGAGCCAGGCTCAGTTTGTTCATCTGCAAAACAGAAGGAACAGAGGTGAGACCAAATGGTAACACTGGTCTCTTGTAGGCCAAAGTTCACCTTGAATGTGCCAGAGAGGGACCCCTAGCACAGAACGTGACATCTGGATGACAAAGGCGCTGAGTCCATCCTGAGCTGCTGGCATGTGGCATAAGTTTGGTAAAGGACAGAAGAGGCCACCTGTGACTGTGAAAAGTCACGGATGATAGTGAATACCAGATGTGTTCTTCATAAGCTGTGATGTCCTACGTAGCTCCTAATTTTTATCTTGNGGCTTCTCCTCCATCCACCTGAACCCACCCTCATCACCTCCAGTCCTCCAGGTCCTTCATTGAGTGTGCCTTCCTTCAGCCTTCAGCAGCCTCGGAATAGANGCAGAGAACTGAGAAGATTGGGTTTCAAAGGGNCAGCATGTCAGAGAAACAATGAAATGTGCCACATCCGAATTTAAGCCCCTAAAGCTGGGAAATGACACAGTATGGATTTTGTTCTAGGCCTAAGTGACAGGTATCTTGAGCCCCCCCCACCCCCATTCCTTCTGCATGGCAAACCCATGAAAGTGAGGACTACAGGTAAAACCCACTCATTATAGACAGGCAGGCCTCCTCTCTCCTGCTCCTGGAGGGATGCAGGAAGGCGTTCACAGTGTCAAGGCAAACCTCAGGTGGGGTTATCTGACCAGTAGTTGGGGTCTTCATACCAAGGTTATTATACACTGACATTCAACTCTTCCTATCTGTCTCCAAGTATGTCATCTCCATGTGACCTCACTGAGAATTGACTGACTTCTGACGCTCAAGCTATTTCTTCTTTTTATAANGATTTATGTTTATTTTTATGTATATGTGTGTATTCTGCACATGCTCAGGTAGCCAAAAAGGCCAGAAAAGGGTGTCAGGATCCCTGGAACTGGAGTTTCAGGCGGTTGTGAGCCACACTACTTGGTTGCTAGGAATTGAACTCAGGTCCTCTGGAAGANCAGCCAGTGCTCTTAACTTCAGNGCTGGCTCTCCAACCCCCAAGCTATTGTTTTCTTTTGTGGTTTCTCTCTCTCTGGCTGCAGGAGTGTGTAGGGGGCTAGTAGCTGCTCAATGAAAACTCACTTCTCTTCTGAGGTCTGGCAGGGCCATAGGGAAGGTCACANGCTCTTTTGTTCTTCTGTAGCTGAAAGATAGCACACCCAAACCCTGAAAGGAAAAAAAAAAATAAAGCCACAATTAGTTGTTGTATTTACTTGGTAATCTGCCTGTCAGGATGTGTTAGAGAGACTCATTAGTACAAAAAAGGGCTCTGTAAAAACAANTTTTATGTATTTATAACAGTGAAATGTTTGCTATGTCTTATTCTACCCTACAAGCAATTCTGCGTGATTTCACCACCTGCTCATCTCGGCAGAGCTCTAAGGCAATTCCCCTTTCAGATACGTGCTGAATTGGTATCTGGGCGAGCCTTCCAGACACGTGTATGTTCTGTCACTCCCAGAACAAGCAGCTCACAACTGTGCCCAGGGCTGGCCTTTTTTTTCTACAAAGTGGCCAGAAATACTGCTTTGGTGTCTGTTTATTTTATTTTGTAACAGGGTCTCATTGTCGCCCAGGTTGGCCTCTAAGTCCCTCTGCAGCCAAGACTGGTTTTGAGCCCCTTGGTCATCTTGCCTCAACTTCTCCAAGTGCAGCCAACACCCCATGCCTCTGTTTTAGTTTCTTGGAGTTTCCCTTAAGTCCTGCTGTATTTAAAGAGCCTTGCATGCTCANACTCAGGAAGGTATCTGAGTGCCTCTGCAGCCCGGCAGAGACAGGGCCAGGTGTGAGGAAGCCCTGGAGAGATGGCTCAGGCATGACTGAAAGCTATTGATGTCTGATGGCCCAGCAGTGGCCTCTGCCAGGACAGCAGGGAGGGGGTTTTGTCCTCAGTGGACTCCTCTCCACACCACAGCTTGCATTAATTGGTCCTCTCTCTGGCTCTCACGGCAGGGAGACTGGAGATTGGCAAGGCTGCTGTGCTGCCGGCTTGGCCAGAGTCAGGGTCCCAGGGCTGTGGGGTACAGAAGGGTCCTGAGCTTCGTAGAAAGCTGGCTGCTGACTCAGCTAAGGGCGGAGTGACACCAGAGCCTGGGCCCTACTGTGAACTGAAACCCCCAGNNTCAGCAAAGAGTGGGTTATTTTTAAAATCATAGCCATGGTTCATTGGCAAATAGGGAAAAGAAGTGTTTAAGAAAGAAAATAACTTTGTATAATGTACATTTTTTTTAATGAAGATTTTTCCNTCTTGGTTGTTCTTAAAAAGCATCTTTTGCTTGTAACAGACTTCAGAGCTGGCATTCTCCCTACCCCCAAATCAGTCCCAATCATTTCAGTTACAATGGCTCAAATATTCCTGTTTTACTCAGCAACATTATATAGAANAGTTAACAGATGAACTGTGTGCATTTCTCTGTACACTAAAAAACATCCTTATCTGCTTGTTGTATGCAACATAAATATCCAGTGCACATTCATGTCGGCTCCTGTGGTCTCTGTATTCAAGTGTGATGAATTCAGTATCCCTCTACAGACCTGATCAAGTGATTCGAAGGCTGCTGAGGGGCTGTGAATACCAACCTCTCTGTCTCAGGTGGAGGGATTTGCTGACAGCCTTGGATCATGTAAACATGTGTTTATCTTTCTGTGGGTTTCAATGAATACATTTGCACATATACAGCACCCTAGACCACAGATAGGAGGTGTAGACTCATTTCTAACCAATCAAGACTGCCTTTTCCTGAGTGTCTCTGCCACCCGTCTAATTAATAAAACACTAAGTAGTTAAATAAAATAAGAATTTATCTAGTGTAAGAGTTACAGACTTTAAAGGTCCATCAGTTCTGCATTTATCCACAAGAATAATCCTCCACAGTAGTGTGTATCACTTTTATATGGGTGACTTAACAATGGTGCGCAGTGTGATCTATTTTGTAATCAAGTGCATCTAAAAGGCAATATATACAAACATAGATTTGTGTTTAGAAACAGAAAACCAGAAGGCAAAGGCAGGGACCCTGAGCGCGGACTGCAGTGTCTTAATCTGTATCACTTATTTTGTGTGCAGCCACAGTGTCTCCTTTTCCAGACTCAGGTAGGACAACTGCCTTTCTCACTCTTTCAGGGAAACACACATTTGACCTTGGCCTTGACAGGGAATTCAGACAAGTTGGGCTTGTAGCACAAGACCCAAGATGGGCTTTTCAGAAATGTCTTGATATATTTTGAACAGCCATTAAGAGAAGCAGCCCAGTCTCACTGGGACTGCTCCATCGGATCAGCGATAAGCCCATCTGAGGCCTGGGGTAGCTGCCATGTCCCTTGCAACAAGCTAGCTGCTCAGGGGATTCCAAAGTAGAGATGGCTTAACTGGACTTGACTACATCCANCCATGCTGGAAGCAAAAATCTAACTCCTGATTATTTCACTCCAAGGGCTCAAATATTCCCTTTTAATTCAGCTACTAAAGCAGATGAACTTAGCAGACGAACTATGTCCATGTCTCTACAGCACCTCATTGTCCAAATCTTTTGCATTTAGCACAGCATCTCGTTTAAAACAGACACAGGTGTGCTTCCATAAGCTACTAGAAAGAAGCACAGGTATCATCGAGGTTTACTATATTCTAAACAATTATTCCATTTCCTTCTCACAGCAACCCTTTAGGGTAAATATTATTATTTACATTTTAAGGTAAGAAAACAGGGATGCAGAGATTTAAATAAATCAGTCCAAGTGATCTTATCCAAGTCACAGTAAGTGATCGTATCCAAACATGAACTCAGATTCTAAAGCCTATAACTATTATCTTTTTGTCTGTTTTTTCCCCAGCATAATATTTTGATTGATTAATTGGGAGTTTCACATAATATACCTGATCACATTCTGTTCCCAATCCCTCCAGGTTCTCCCCCCACCTGTGTGACCTCCTAAGAAGTAGAAGAAGAAGAGAAGGAGGAGGAGGAAGAGGAGAAAAGTCCATTTTGTGTTGCCCATATTCTCACTGGAGCATGGTCAAACTCTCAGTGGCCTGCCCCTTAAAGAAAANTGAGTCCTGCCCCACATAGTTTTGAATTGAAGGGAAAAATAAAGCAAGAATAAATCTCATGAGAAAGAAAGCATTAGTTTTTATATGCATACATCATCTATTTTCATATATATCATGAATATTTAGATGTGATTGAATGTGTACATGTTTTCCCTCAACTTCACTGTGTGGTCTCAGAAAGTGGCTACCAAACACACCTCACTCAGGGCTCTTGCAATATTCCTCTTCCAGGGTTGGAGAGATTGCCCAGTGGGTAAGGATACTTGCTACCCAAGCATAAAGACCNAGTTCAGATTCCCAGCACCCCCACATACCTGTAACCCCATCGCTGGGAGCTGGGATCAGGGTGAGAATGTTGAGGCTCACTGTCCATCCAGTCCAGCCCCCAAACTAGCAAGCTCCACATCCCAAGGAAATAAGGTAGAGAGTCATAGAGAAGGAGTCCAGTGCTCTCTTCTGGCCCTTGCTTGCTAGCGCACACTCGCAAATATACGTGCACACATATACACATATCACACACATATACACATATCACACACATATACCCTACACACACACACACACACACACACACACACACACACACACACACACACACACGGATGACGGATGGATGGACAGGCAGATGGACAGACACACACACTCAAGCACACTAGAGTTGAATGTAAAAAACAAACAAGTCTAAATCAGACTAATAAGAGGGCTATTCATTCTCAGGGCAGTAGGCAGTTGTGCTCAAGAACAGAGTAGTGTTTAGCCCTCAGGACACTTTCCCTAGTCTCCCATCTTAGGATGCCCCTTCCCTANAGCCCACAGCCCCCAACTCTTTCNTTATGGTCTGGCAGCCTGGTGATTGCTTTCCTCCCCTCAATCTTCACTGTGTGTGTGTAAGATTCTAAGTTCAACTCTACCATGCTTTTCCTCTTTGCTTCTTGGGCCTAGCACTGTGCCTCATGCATGAATTCTGGCATACTGCTTGCTCACTTCTGTACTGGCCTGGCATTTAATTCATGGTCACCTCTGAGGAGAAGGATTTGATCAATTTACAGTTGTACCCCAGTGCCTACCATGGAGGAGCAGGCTCTCATTAAACATATATTTAAAATGCTATTTTGAATGAAATCTTTTAAGTAAAATGAAAAAAAAATATCTGTGAAGGAGCTGGGTATGGTGGTGTATGCTCCCAATCCTAGCAAGTGTAAGGAAGATGGAAGGGCTAAAAAAATTCAAGACCAACCTTGGCTACATAGCAGTTCAAGGCCAGCTTGTGATACTCAAGACCCTCTCTCCATAACACAAACTAACCGTGAGTGCATTTCCACAAGCAGACTGTATTAGTCACTTTTCTGTTGCTGTGACAAGATGCCGTGACCAAATGCATTTTAGGAAAGGATGGGTTTCTTTTGGCTCCCAGTTTGGGAGGGGCAGAGCCCATCACTGCAGAGGAGGCATGGACTGGCAACACGAATAGAAATCTGGTTGATCTTATTTTCATCCACATACAGGAANCAAAGCCTCAAAGCCTACCCCCAGTGACATACTTCCTTCAGCAAGGATCTGCAGTCCAAAGTCTAAACCATCCCCAAACAACGTCTACGACTGGGGACCAAATATTCAAATACCTGAGCCTGTGGGGGACTTTTCTCCTTCAGACCACCTCAGTACTAGGATTTTGAGGGAAAACTTGGCTTCTGCGTCTTGAATCTGCTCCGTGGATTTCACAGTACCTAGTTCTGTGCCCAATTCAGTCAGCAGCCAACACAGAGAAGTTGGGAAAAAGTGCCCCAGTCACATCCTCCATTTGCTACTTATCAGTTCTGTGGCTGTTGGAAAGGCAGCTACTGGACGGTCATTTAAGAATGAACCCTGAGCTCACAACACTGATCACCTTCTGAGGAGCCACATGCCTGGGCTCGGCAGATCACATTGTTTGAGAAAATGTTCCTTGTTCTGCACNTGACGNAGTGCAGACTATCTTCCAGGGGGCTGTGGAGCCACAGCTCCCTATTGAATCTGGTCTTGCACTGTCAGTTCTCTATGTGAACATTGTCCGTGTGAGTCACATCTTCTTTGATGTCCCTGCAATCATAAAAGAGGTGGCATTTTAGGATGGTCGCTTCAATCCTCAGCACATTGTTGGATTGAAGTATCCCATGTCTGTAACATCACTAGTATTGTCAAACGCAAGTGCAAAGCCTACTGTACTGAAGAAAAAGATGCAGGACTATGGCCATGTGATGTTCTTTCAAATCCACACTATGGGAAGGACTATGCTGTTTATTTTTAATTTTCTGTTTGACACAATCTAGAATCATAGGAAGAGAGTCTCTGTGAAAGACAGTTTGTTTTGGGCTGGTCTGTAGGAATGTCTGTGGAGGATTGTCTTAGTTAATAGATGTGTCAAGACCCAGCACACTGTGAGGGCACACTATGGCACTGCTACCCAGGTGTGGGGGTGGGGATGTCCTAAATTATACTGAGAGTGGAGAAGCCTAGCTGAGCAGGAGCAAAGGAGTGGGCATGCATTCACTTCTCTCTGCTCCTGTGTGTAGGTGCCATGTGAGTATTGGCTTCAAGCTGTTGCCACTGTGACCTTCTCCCTATGACGGCCTGGACGCTGGAACTGTGAGCTAAAACAAACCACTTTGTTGCTTTTTGTAGGGTGTTTTTGTCTCAGCAACAAAAATAAAGCTAGAGCAGAAATTCTCCTGGCCAGAGTAAACACAAGTTCANGAAGCTCCTCCTCTCAGACCCCTGTGCCTTCAGTTCCACAGAGGAATGCTGGGATTTTCTCTTTCAAAAGTTTGTAGTACTGAGCAGAGGCACGAGGCTGGAGACCTACACTCTGCATCCTTCCCTGGATCCCAAAGCTTTCGGTGACTCTAGCTGTTCAGGGCTCTCTGGAGAGTCGTGTAGGGAGGGACAANAGGGAAATGTGATCTGGCCACAATATCCTAGGGCTGACAAAACCTACAACCGCAATTAGCTGAAATGTGTCGACCCCAGCTCTGGAGTCCAGAAAACTGAGGGCCATGCTTCCTCTAAAGCAGTGACTCTTTAATACAGTTCCTCATGTTGTGGGGACCTCCAACCATAAAATTATTATCACTGCTGCTTCCTAGCTGTAATTTTGCTACTGTTATGAATTGTAATGTAAATATCTTCATTCTCTGATGGTNTTAGGCAGGCTCTGTGAAAGGGTCATTTGATCCACAGGTTGAGAAACACTGCCCTAAAGGCTCTAGAAGACCTTCCCAGCATCGTGTAGTTCCTTGGCTGGAGAAACATAACACCAATGTTCACCTCTCATCTCTCCATCTCCAAATTTCCTGTTATTATTAAGACATTAGTCAGTCATATTGGAGTTAGGGTTCACCCCATTCCAGTATGACCACATTTTAATAAAATCTGCTGTGACCCTATTAACAAATAAAGGCACATTCTGAAGAATTAGGCATTAGGATTTCCAGGATGGGTTTGGAAGCTCTACTATTCTTCCCATAACAGACCCAACCCAGAGCCAACAGCTCACCCCCTGCCTCCAGCTCTGTACGAGCACAGCCCCAATGGGGGNCAAGGGTCCCCTTGGTAACCAGGCCTGAGTAGAGCATCTTTTACTTCAGTGGCTTGAANGTGCAAATTTGGCTGCACTTTAAACCAATCACTATACTCCCTGGGCTGCGGGAGAGGAAGCGGAGCAAGTGGAGCAATAACTAAACTTCAAAACCTACCCAGGGAGGCAGCAGGGGAGAAGCAAAGAAATAAATGGCCCCGCTGCCCTCTTATTCACGAACGCGCCTGTCCTCATGGGCTTCACAGTAACTTCGGCATGGGAAAGTGAATTAAATGAAACCAGGAGCCTGCTAACGTGCTGTTAGCTCACTGTTACAATGCACTATGACATTCGCTTTAAAATCATGTAGAAGGGGTTCACAAATTCCATTACAGCAATTACCGAACTTCACTGCAGCTGCATTTCCCTGAAAAGGAGACAAGAAGCCATTGAGTGGGGAACATGGGCTACAGGCTGCAGGGCCCAGAANACCCTGCAGCCTGGGTCTGAGTGATGTGACCTTCTAGATGCCAGTACCGAGGAAAACAGGGTAATGACCATGCAGCAGCCACATCGCAGGCCACACATATATGAAAGGTATGAGAAAGAGAAGAAATTGTCTCAGAGTAACGTAGATGTTAATTGAATTTGGAAGCTCTGTCTTTTTTCTATGTGGACTCATAACTNTGGGTCAAAGCATCCATTGTGCCTCCATTTCTTCTTCCCTTNGAATTTGATGAAGATTGGTAGAGATCAGAGCCTTCAGTATCTTGAAAGGAGACGCTTTGTAAAACAATGTGGTATACTTGTAAAATATTGGGGGAGGGGGCATCTGGGGAGATGGATCCGGCAGTAAAGTGCTTGCCTTGAAAGCATGAGTTCTGTCCTGCAGAACCCAGGTAAAAGAATAAGCCAGGCCCAGCAGCACCTGCTTGTAAGCCCAGGTTTAGGAGGCAAAGGCAGGCAGATCCCTGGTGCTCACTTGTCATCCAGTGTAGCTCACTTGGAGAACTCCAGGTCAATAAATAATCTCTAAAAGGAGGTGTATGGCACCAGAGGAATGACAGGTGAGGGTGTCCTCTGGCCTCCACATACATCTGCACACACAGGGACACACCCATATAACACTCACTTGCGGATGCACTCTAACACACACACACACACACACACACACACACACACACACACACACAGACATTCAGTGAGCATTTATTCTTTTCGTACGCTCCGAAGTGGTTAAAGAAATGGATTGTTTGTGTATCATTTCTACAAAAGGCAGAATAGTGCTGACACTCGGGGCCAGTCACTCTGTCAGAAGGCAGAAGGCACTCTGTTCTAGTTGCCTTCCCACTGCTGTGATAAAACTCTAACAAAACACAGCTCAGCAGTGGAAGAGTTTATTTGGTCTTATATGTGCAGGCCCCAGTCTANCATTGAGGAAGGTGTCAGCCAGAAACTCAAGAAGGAACCAGGGAAAAACTTGGCTTGCTGGATCCGACTCAGGCTCTTGTCTAGCAAGCTTTGCTATACAGCTCAAGACCTCCTGTCCAGTGAATGGTGCTGCCCACAGCGGGCTAGGCTCTCCCATTCAGTTAACCATCAGCATAATCTCCCACAGATATGCCCACAGGCCAATGTGATCTATGTAACCCCTCAACAAAGACTCCTCTCAGGTGGCTGACTCTAGGCTGTGTCAAGCTAACAGTTACAGCTAACCGGGACACAATCAAAGCNCATCTAGGATGCACCAAGAACTAGGTCAACTCCTAACTTANAGTGATTACAGTCATAACTGGGTCCCTCAGCTCAGGAACCAGAAAGGACTGGTTGTAGGGTGGGAGACAGTCACGTTCAAATGGTAGGTCCAGACATAGACAACAATGCTTACTGAGCCTGGCGGAATGAACCGAAGGGAAGGAGGCAGAAGCAAACCCTTCAGGAAACGGAGAGACTTGGTTGAGCCTCTGATGACTCTGGCCCTGATTTTCCATCTCTTTCTCCTTCCTTCGCTTTCAAATGCTGCTATTTCAGCAGGATTGGGAGTACAAACCAAGACAATCAAAGATAAATTGTTACAAAATGTAAAAGGCCCGATGCAATTGCAGAGTTGATTGCCTGGTATCTGCAGCCCTCTCGGAGCTTTCTGTAATCAGCGGGGTGATCTGACCCCACCATGATTAACCTGAGCATCTAGCACCTTACNCCACCTCTGCCCCTCCCTTCTCAGTGATGTTGTCCCTGCAGCTCAGGCAACATTTGATGTTTATGGAATTGCAGGTCTCTGACTGGAGTTAGATCCCAGGAGACCAGACTATAAGTCCCCCCAAAAGAAAGCACTGTGCAGTGAATCTGAGAAAGCATGTAGTACCAGACACCGTTATCAGGCTGTATGAAGAAGACACAGATTCCGTATCCACACAGCTGGGTGTTCGCTGAGGCCACCACACTCTGTGCCCATCCATAGGACTTGCAAACATTTTGAAATACTAACTTGTTCTGTTTGTTTGCCTTTCTCCTTGTTTTAGCTGAGATCCTCAGATGAAAATGAGGTAAATAGTTGCCTCAAAATAGATGAAAAGCCTAAGGGGACATGGCAGCATAGTGAAATGTGCAATGTCCTGGAGGCAGAGAGGCAGAGGCAGGAAATGACTACAAACCTGAGATTAAAAGGCTGCTCCTGCCTGACACAGGACACTGGACTCAGCTGTGGGTACCAAGAAAACAGGAAGTAAGAAAAAAGATTCTGCAGCATCCATTCACACAGACAAAGGACCAAGGGATGGGGGAGGGGTGATGAGTGCCCAGTACAAAGCAATACGGACAGATGACATGGAACTTCATGCCCTNCCTTGGAACTTTCTANGTCGTCCGATATTTGTAGGATTCCAGCAGAAAGAGCAGCAAGCTAGAATAATTCCCATAATTCTAGCAAGGTATTTGTCCTAGTTAGGGTTATCGTTGCTGTGATGAAACACCATGACCAAAGCAACTTGGAGAGGAAAGAGTTTATCTGGGTTATTGCTTCCAAATCATTGCTCATCATTGAAGGAAGTCAGNACAGGAACTCAAATATAAAAGGACTTGGGAGGCAGGAGATGATGCAGAGGCCATAAGGGGGGGCTGCTTACTGGCTTCCTCAGACTGCTTTCTTATAGAATCCAGGACCACCTGCCCAGGGGTGCCATCCCATTCAATCACTAATTAAGAAAATGCCCTACAGCTAGATCTTATGGAGGCATTTTCTCAAATAAATTTCTCTCCTCCCAGATGACTGTANTTTGTGTCAAGTTGACATAAAACTATCCAGTTCAATATTTAATAAAATCAAACTAAGTTTAGTTATAGCAAAATAAAGTTAGATGTTTTGTACAACTTGTGTTAGCAGACTGAAATTCATTTGGGGCAAAGGCAAAGGGCTCTCCTTTTCCGTGTGTGTGTGTGTGTGTATGTGTATGTATGTAGGTAGGTGGAGCATGTGTGTGTGTATGTGTGTGTATGTGTGTATGTGTGTGTATGTAGGTAGGTGGAGCGTGTGTGTGTGTGTGTGTGTGTGTGTGTGTGTGTATTATGCATCATCCTTAAGAAACTGTCTACCTCCCTTGAACAGGGTTCTCCTTTGCCTGGAGTTCACCAATTAGGCTAGATGGGCTGGCCAGTTAACAGCAGTGATCTCCCTGACTCTGTTTCCCCAGTACTCAGATTACAATCACATATTACCATACTTGGTGTTTTTATGTGGATTTTGGGGGTTGAGCCCAGGTCCTCATTGACCCCCAGCTCNGTTTCATAATATCTATTAATTATAATAATTATCTATTGATAGTCTTTATGTTTTGGTGAAATAATGGTACTGTGTACACTTCAATGGAAGTGACAAAGTACTGGCTGCCGCTGGCAGACCATGTCATGAAGCTGGGTACCCGGGCACCACTGCCCTGAAGGAAATGGTATTGTTGAAGGATACCGCATGCCCNTCCTATCCTGTGCACTGTCTGACTGCCCACCAGCTGACACCCCACCTTTCCCTAGCCTCTCCAGCAAGTTGGGCTCGTCCATCTTTCCCCTCCTAGCCATCTGTTCCTGCTGCTCTGGTAGCCTCCTGCTCTCCACCCTCCATGGCCTGTCTGAGCAGGCGGGTGTGCAGGCCTCTGATGAGGTGGGCCTCGGCCCCTCCATCACTCTCAGCCTCGAGGAGAGCACCAGCTGTCTGGCTTGATTTGCATTTTTCTTTCCCAAATAATGAAATTAGCCATGAGTTTCCTGAGGTGATGCAATACGCAAATTTGGGCTAGAGGTGTCAGTGTGTGATGGAGAGGGAAAGGAGGTCAGGGAAGCATCGAGAGAGCCAATTTGCTGCTCTAACACAGAAAGGAAACACTACAAATGCCACTAGAGACACACCTTAGCTTAGGAGAAAGTTAGATGAGGTTTCTCAAAGGTAATTTTCTACCCCTCTGGGAAAAAGGCACAAACATTTTATGAACACACAGGAAAAGGTGTCTATTGAGGCCAAGGCCATTCTCATTCACTGAGTTTCTTAAGGGTTGTGCTAGATTGCTGAAGTGCACAGGCCATGAGCTCTGACATGGCGCTAAATGCCGGTTACTTGGCTTTTTCCTGACTCTAACTGAGACTCCTCAGGATTCAAATACAGCAATTCTCTTTTCCAGCTTTGTTGGAAGGGCTTGGTTACCAGTTCTGTGAGNGGTTCTCGAGTGGGCTCTCTCTGTTTCATGTTTTTTAAACTAATTCATTGCTTGTCACACCTGAGGAAAACCCAGGAGACATGGTTCTATTCTGAGGCAAATGTGTAGTGAAGATTTCTAAAGGCATGGATAGTATCAATAATTCACAGACTTCTTCAAATGGCCTCTTCCTAAGCAGAGAAAAACAGACTTTAGCTCCACACAGAATTAAATCCTTCGCAGATAGGCGCTGTCTCTCCTCTTACTCAGAAAACATTTCATTGCTTCCTTCCTGTAATTCAATAGCTCCTACACAACCCAGAGCTCTTTTGAGCCTGCTCCACAACTGTCCTTCCCCATCACTTCACTGAATACTTTAAAGCTGCTCCTATACTAATGAGCAACCTACCAAACACGCAGAACACAAGTGTCCCAAATAAAATCACCTGGACCTATAGAGATGGCTTAGTTAGAAAAATGCTTGCTGTACAACCACGAGCAACCACTGGAGTTCAGGCCCTAGGACCCATGCAAAAGTCAAGTGTGGTGGTACACACCTGTAAACTCAGTGCTGGAAGGAAGATGGGCAGTCTTGGCATTTTCTAACCAGTCTAGCCCAAGGTACAGTGAGAGACACTGTCTTAAAAAATAAGGTAGAGAGTGATTGGAGTTAACTGAGGAAGACACTCAAAACCAGTGGTTCTCAAGGGGTCACATATCAGAGATCCTGCATATCAGATGTTTACATTATGATTCATAACAGTAACAAAATTACAGTTATGAGGTATCAATGAAATAATTTTATGGTTGAGGGTCACCACAACATGAGGAACTGTATTAAAGTGTTCACCTATTAGGAAGGTTGAGAACCAGTGCCCAACATGGACCTCTGGCCTACACACACACACACACACACACACACTCCTTTATGGAGCTTACTTCATTCTGGGTGTGAGGGAAGGCAGACAACAGTCATTAAAATAAGTAGTAAGTAATTAAACTTTGAAATATGGTCTAAGGTAAGACTAGTATGGAAACCCACAAAGTGGAACAAGAGTGTGAGGTGCGTGCAGGAAGCAAGGGGCATCACCTGAAAGAAGACACTTAAGGGATCTGGCTGAAAAACTGTCAGGTAAAAGCCTGACAGAAGTGGAGAGTGAGCCCATCAAGGGACAGTGTGATCCAGGTGAAGGACGCAGCCCAAGCAGGGGCTGGATGGTGGGGTTACACCTGTTGTGTCAGAGGAGAGACTCTAGCCCAGTGTGCCCAGAGCAGCAGGGGAAAGGGAAATGGACTGACAGAAGAAATCCAAGAGTCTCTGGGGCCAGATGGCAGGGGAGTCACCTGCCAATGTGAGGACTTTGGCTTTTCCTCGGGGCACATAGGGAAGCCATTGCAGAGCACTGAGCAGAGATCAGGAGCTTTAGCTCTTATTCTCAAAGGATCATTCTGCTCAGTGATAAGAGAATGGACACTGGAGAGAGGAAGGGTAGAGCAGGGTGTGTAGTTCAGAGTCCGCTATAATGATCCAGGAACAGTGTCTTCCTTCCTTCCTTCCTTCCTTCCTTCCTTCCTTCCTTCCTTCCTTCCTTCCTTCCTTCCTTCCTTCCTTCCTTTTTTTTTCCTTTTCTTTTTATTTTACTTTAAAGGACTGATTTATTTTACAAAAGCCTACCTTTGAGCCAGCCAAGTTCAAATTTAGAAGGGCATAGCTTCAACTCTGGAGAGTGTATCTGCATTTTATTCCAAGCCACTGATCCTGTGGGTGATATCCCAGCTGGTCTCTGCTGACAACAGTCCTTCTATTTCAACACTCCTTGCAGTTACAGAGCAATTTAAAATGGGTTATAGGAGTGGGCATCGCATACAGCACGGGCAGGCAGTGTTCTACAACACTCTCAGGCCTCTGGTTACTTCTCTACAGGCTGAGCCACGTATGCATCATGACCAGTGGCCAGTGAAGGGACTTCATAAGTGACATCAAACACGTCCTCTTAATCAAGGAAGTTTTCTCCATTAGCATATCCTCTAGTGACCATGTTGCTCCATTGAGGGTTCATCTTGGAGCTGTTGCTGTACACGGCCCTTGTCAATCATAAATGAATAGCTCTAGGGCTATCTATAGCTGTGGCCAACCCTCAACAGCTCTTCATCAGATACTGTCTAGCTAAGAACTTGCTTCAGATATTGGAAATCATAGAAGTCTTCTGAAGCACGCAGGCTGGTGCTGTGTTGACTCGAATAATGCAAGAGTCATTAGGGAAATGAGCCCAGGAACTGTAGGAGACCAGAGAGTGTCTGTAGCACTCACCACCATTGGGCTTCACCCCAAGTACCAACATTCCTGCCACCATGGGGTTCTGGATTCATGTGACTGGACCCTGGCAGAGCATGGTAGTTTGAATGTAATTGGCCCCCATGAACGTATAGGGAGTTGTACTATTAGGAGGTGTGGCCTTATTGGAGGAAGTGTGTCACTGTAAGGACAGGCTTTGAGGTCTCCTATGCTCAAGCTACACCTGGTGTGGACACAGACTCTTTCTGTTGTCTGCAGATCAAGACTCAGATCTCTCAGCTCCTTCTCCAGCACTGTGTCTGCCTGCACACTGCCATTTCCCGCCATGAGGGTAACACACTAAACCTCTGAACTGTAAGCCACCCCAATTAGATGTTTTCCTTTATGAGAGTTGCCATGGTCATGGTGTCTCTTCACAGCAATAGGAACCCTAACTAAGACATTAAGGAGTCTTTCAAGCATCAAAAGCCTTGGGCATGAGCTCCCAGGGCCCCTGGCCCCTTCAAGGCTAGGAATTACCTAGCCTTTGCACTCCTGTACAATATGATNTTAGGTATCCTTTTCTAGAAAAGAAAATAGGATAATGAAGAACTGAAAACCTATGCATGTAAGAGCAGAATGCTGCCCCCTTAGCCTTGCTAGCTGACCCCACCCTGCCATGTCTGTCTCCATATTGTTCTGTGCTATTCTTCACAATGCAGTGGTCTCTTGAGGGTAACATCGGTCTTGACTTTTTATACAGTTTTCTATTATTTAAAAAGTGAGCACACTGGTACCCTGGGGTCAGTTCCTTGACCTATCAAGAGTAGTGGTAATACCAACCTTGAGAAAGTGTAGGGAGGTTGACAGGTAGTGTGAAAGCTCATTAATACAGTACCTGTCCATGTAGAGGTGTCTGTGGATAGCTTTGGACTTGGGCCATACTTCCACTTAACAACTGAGTCCTGCTGGTTGTCAGGCTATGCCATCTCGAGTCAGAATTGAACATCTGAAATGTAAAATTACAGCTTTTGACATGTGAAGAAAGAACCTAAAAGAAGCAGCTTTCCAGACATTAGTTGGACTGGCATGTGGAATAAATGATATTGTAAAATAGGATGCATCCTGCCAGAGGTCACATGTTCAAACGCTACAGCGGGAACAGCAAGGTTGACCTGGTGTAGGCCTGCAACTCCAGTTACCTAGTGTGATGAGGCAAATATATGAGAAGCTCAAAACTAGCTTTGGCCCAGAGTAAGTTCAAACCAAGCCAGCGCATCTTTTCAAGACCCTTGCACAAAACAAAAAAGTGCAAGGGCTGGGGACGTATGCCTGTCTAGCATGCAGGAGGCTCTGGGTTCAATCCCTGCTACAACAAAGTAAATAAATAAGTCAATTAAATTAAGTAGGAGTAACAGAGACTGATACACAGGGATCCTGATACCACTCCAGGGCACATTCCTATTCAAGAATGCAAACTCTGGCTGTGGAAATGACTCAGTGTGTAAAGGGCTTGCCAAGCAACTGTGAGGACCTGACTTGTGAGCTCTGGTGCCCATGTAAATGCTGGGTGGGTATGATGGCCCTACTGGCACCCTAGTGCTCAGGAAGAAGAGGCAGGTGGTTTCTGGAGCAAGCTTGCCACCAGCCAAATCATCATGCTCTGGGTTCAAGTGAGAGACTTAGTCTTAACACACAAGGCAGAGATCAGCCCAGGAAGACTCCCAACCAAGAAGACACAGCAACAGCTGTGATGGGAATGTCTTTCTAAAAATGTGTTGCTCTGATTGGTTGATAAATAAAGCTGTTTGGCCAAT